>JAJIBD010025960.1:0-26611 GCA_021461705.1 Cryptotis parvus | reverse complement strand
TATTTATTTTATGACTGTAAATTTTACTTTAAACCACCTTTACCTAGTTTTTAAAGTATTTTATTATACCACTGTGAGATATACAATTACAAAGATATACAATAAAAGGTTCATATTTGGGTTTTGGTCATACAGTGTTCCAGCACCCATCCCTCCACCAGTGCCCATCTCCCACCACCAACGTCCCTGGTTCCCTCCCCATCCCCCAGCCCGCCTCCATGGCAGGTTCTTTATTTCTTTCCCTTTCTCTCTCTTTCTTTTTTCCTTCTCTTCCAGACTATGGATTACAGAACATACATTAAAGGGTTGTCATGTGTATCTTTTTGCCTGTATTTAATGCTCAGTTCTAGGTTGCTTTTTAGTACCCTCTACAATTGTTAGCACACTGTTCCATTTTCTGTCTTACCTAGCCTCTGACTCCCACACATTTGTGATAATTTCCACCTTTGACAAGACTTCCTGATATATGTTTCACTTGACCTTGGATATTGGTATCATAATATGTACATATATATATTTATGTCATGCAAATAAATGCAGTCATTCTGTATCTGTCTCTCTCCTTCTGGCTCATTTCACTCAACATAATCTCCATGTCCATCCATTTATAGGCAAATTTCATAACTTCATTTTTCCTAACAGCTGCAAAGTATTCCATTGTGTATACGTACCAAAGCTTCTTTATCCAGTCATCGATTCTAGGGCACTCTGGTTGTTTCCAGATTCTGGCTATTGTGAATAATGCTGCTAGGAACATAAAAGTAGGGATGGTGTTTCCGCTGCGTATTTTTGGCTTCCCAGAGTATATTCCCAGGAATGGTATGGCTGGGTCAAATGGGAGTTCAATTTCTTTGTTTTCCAGAAAGGCTGTACCAGCCGGCATTCCCCACAAAAAAAAAAAAAAAATGGATGAGTGCCCCCTTTTCCCCCACATCCACGCCAGCACTTGTTGTTGTTGCTCTTTTGAATATGTGCCAGTCTCTGTGGTGTAAAATGATATCTCATTTTTGTTTTGATTTGCATCTCTTTGATTAGTGATGATGAGCATTTTTTCATATGTTTTTTGGCCATTCAAATTTCTTCCTTGTTGAAGTTTCTGTGCATTTCTTCTCCCCATTTTTTGATGGGGTTGTTTTGTTTTCTTCTTGTAAAGTTCTACCAGTGCCTGATATATCCTGGATATTAACCCCTTATCAGATGGGTATTGGGTGAATATTCTTTCCCATTCTGTGGACTGCCTTTGTATCTTAGTCACTGTTTCTTTTCAGGTGCAGAAGCTTTTTAGTTTCATTTAGTCCCATATGTTTATCTTTTCTTCTAGTTGCTTTGTTAGTGAGTGATGTTTCACCTTTGAAGGTGCCTTTAGCTTCAATGTCGGGGAGGGATTTTCCTATGTTTTCTTCAGTGTACTTTATGGATTCAAGTCTGATATTGAGATCTTTAATCCATTTTGATCTGATTTTTGTGCATGGTGTTAGACAGAGGTCCAAATTCATTTTTTTTACATGTCGCTGCCCAGTTTTCCCAACACCACTTGTTGAAGAGGCTTTCCCTTACTCCATTTCAGACTCTTTGCACCTTTATTAAAGATAAAATGACCATGTGTTTGAGGTTGGGTGTCAGGATACTCAATTCTATCCCATAGGTCCACAGGTCTGTTTTTATTCCAATACCATGCTGTTTTAATTACTACTGCCATGTAGTACAGTTTGAAGTTGGGAAAGGTGATGCCTCCCATCTTCTTTTTCCCGAGGATTGCTTTAGCTATCCTTGGGGGGTTTATTGTTCCATATAAATTTCAGGAGCGTTTGGTCAATTTCTTTGAAGAATGTCATCAGTATCCTCATAGGAACTGCATTGAATCTGTATAGAGCTCTAGAGAGTATTACCATTTTGACAATGTTGATTCTCCCCATCCATGAGCAGGGAATATGTTTTCATTTCCTTGTGTCCTCTTTTATATCTTGGAGCAGTATCTTGTAGTTTTCTTTGTAGCAGGTCCTTTACACACTTGGTTAAGTTGATTTCTAGGTATTTGATTTTTCTGTGGCACAATTGTGAATGGAATCGTTTCCCTTAACATCTCTTCTCTTTCGTTATTTGTATATAGGAAAGCCACAGACTTTTGGGTGTTGATTTTGTATCCTGCCACTCACTCTACTATATGTGTCTATTGTTTCTAAGAAATTTTTTGGTAGAGAGTTTAGGGTTCTCTAGGTATAATATCATGTCATCTTCGAATAATGATAGCTTGACTTCTTCCTTGCCTATCTGGATGCCCTTGATGTCCTTTTCTTCTCTGATTGCTATGGCAAGTACTTCCAGTACTATATTGAATAAGAGAGGTGAGAGTGGGCAACCTTGTCTTGTCCCCTGATCTCAGTGGGAAGGCTTTCAATTTTTCCCATTTAGAATGATGCTCGCTGTGGGCTTTTGGTAGATGGCTGTAACTATCTTGAGGAAAGTCTCTTCAGTTCCCATTTTCTGGATGGTTTTAATCATGAACAGGTGCTGGATCTTGTCAAATAGTAGCTACAATTTTTAAAATGTTTTTGGATTTCACATATTAGTGAGATCTTTTATTATTTGTTTTTCCCTGTTTCCATATATTTCACTTGGAATAATGCTTTTAAGGTCCTTCCATGTTGCAAATGGAAATTTCCCCTTTTATGATTGAATAATATTCTGTTGTGTATATATACTGTATTTTCTGTACCCAGTTATTATTTTCATTACACCCATATCTTGGCTATTGTAAAAAAATACTACAGTAAACATGGAGGTGTGTATAACTTTCAAGTTAGCACTTTTATTATCGTTAGATGAATATTCAAAGTAGAATAACTTCGAGCTTATGGCAATTATATTTTTAAGTTTTTTGAGGTGCCTCCATACTGCTTTGCTTAGACTGTACAACTTATATTCCCAACAGACTTTTACAACATTCCTTTTTCTCTGTACTTAATTTTTTACAGTTTCCAATCTAACAGATGTGATTTTTTTTTAAAAAAAAAGGCCAACAGTATTTAATCTGCAATTCCCTAATGATAATGATTTTGAGTATCTATGTGTACATGTTGGTTTTTCATATATCATCCTTGGAAAATATTCATTCTTTTCCCATGAAATGAATATGATAATAATGTCCTCATGGTGTTGTGAAGATTATGTAACTTAAATTATGTAAAATGTTTAGAATGACCTGACAGAAATCAGATGGGAACACTTTTTAATAAAGATAAATTCGCTTCATTGTCGGGCGCCTGCTGGGTCCCCGACAGTGCCAGGAAGCGAGTTCCCTTCTACCTCCGAAGCAGGCGCGGAATGGATGAACACTCAGGAATCCGATGCGGTTTTTAAAGGCTTTACTTATTACAGGTTCAGGCATACAAATCAGCAAAAGGAAAAACCTGATGCTTAGGATTCCAGGCTAGAACCCCAGCCACGTGTAGGCCAAGATGGCGACCACCACGTGTAAAAGTTCCAAGGGGAATAAACGCTCACAAGGCGAGATCCCACCGGAAGAAGAGCGGGAGAGCGGGAACCGGCTAGTTTATACCCCCTGCAACTCAGACCTTCCTCCCATTGTTATGGAAAGCAGGGAGGGGTCCAATGCCCTCAGGTAATCCCTCCCCGCGCATTTCACCTAGGGCCTTTACTGTGCTAATGTTTTGAGCCGGGAATGCCTTTGAAATGTAGAGAAGGGGGTTTTGAGATGGCATGTCACTGTACCAAAGATCAACACCAATGCCAGTTAAATATTTCTCCAAGCCTTCACAAGTCTCCTCTACTTCATTGTAGTTTTATATTTTATCAGGGGAGCCATGCTTGTTTGTTTGGAAGCAAACAGCATTTCTCTCTGGTCTAATTACTTAGGTGTCCTATGCGGCCAGGCTAATATGCTGGTAAGATCTAGCTAGTCCCACGATGATTGTGATAGCATGGGAGAATATTTATACCAGCTAGTACAGCATACATGGTCGGATAAACTGCCACATTTAGACTACCCCCTTATCTACGGAGTGATTTGCGGGAGGCAATCCAAAGCAGATGCAGCGGCCCTTAGGAGTCCTGCAACAGTTCATCTATTTTTTGAAGAATGTTTTTTGTTTTGGGGGCCATACCCTGATCTCCTGGCTGTGCTCAGGGCTTATTCCTGGCTCTGTGTTCAGAGGGACTGTATGTGGTCTCAGGAATCAAACAGGGGGCAACTTGTACAGTCAAATGCTTAACCTCTGTCCTGTCTTTCCAAGCCCTATTTCTGAGACTTTTCTAAGTTCATTTCTTTTTTTTTTTTCTTACAGTTCATAGTGTAGGATTGTAACATTATACTCTGGATTGGTAGAAATACACAATAAATAGCAATGGCTGAATGAATACTTTTTCTCAGTACAAAATTGACCTGTGCTTATTGTAATATATATTCAGTGAATGTGCTCAAATAAAGCGAAATGCTTATGGTGTGACTTACAAATAATCCCTAATTATATTTATATTAATATAACATTAAACTATAAATACAATTAAATAATAGTCAATACTGTAGAATCCCACATAATTTTTTTTTCTTTTGGTCACCCCCTGCGGCGCTCAGGGGTTACTCCTGACTCTGCACCAGGAATTACTCCTGGTGGTGCTCGGGACCATATGGGATGCTGGGGATCGAACCCGGGCTGGTATGGGCCGGCCACGTGCAAGGCAAACGCCCTACCCAGTGGGCTACTCGCTCCGCCCCATATTTTTCATTTAGTATTGTGATGAATGTTTGTTTTCTCATATCAAATATTATATCACAGCATGTTAATGGCCACATAGTATTTCATTGTGGAACTATATATCATCACCATCTTTCTTTGTTTTTGTTTCCTTACGTGCCATACCTAGTGGTGATCAAGGGATTATTTCTTGCTGGGTATTAGACCTAAACTTCTACATACAAAGCCTGTGTGTCAACCCATTTAACCTGTCCTCCAACCTTTTGATATTCCCCTGACCCTTGAAGCGGATTATTTTGCTGTATTCTGTCTTTCAGTCAAAATTAAAATCATTCTTTCTGAGTACATGTCAGAAGTGTTTATTTTACCCTAGTATATGGTTGAATTAATAATGTGCATTTTCTTTCCATTCTTAAAGCACTTCTTTTTCCCTCTGAATCTAGTGAGTGAGCTAGGATTTTTTTTTTTTGGTTTTGTTTTAAGTGATACCACTATTTCCCCAAATAGATTTTTTCTTTAAAACTATTACAGAAGACCCCCAAAGAGTCCACCAAAAGACTTCTAGATATAATAAACTAGCACAGTAACGAGTTACAAAGTTAACACACAGTATGTCACAGTCACGTATGCAAATAACGAACTAGAAGTAAAAGAGATCAAAACATCTACGCCTTTCAGAATAATGTCCAAAAATATCAAATACCTAGGAATCAACCTAAGAAAAGATGTGAGCCCTATTCTATAAAACTATAAGCCATTTATGAGAGATTGAAGAAGACCTTAGGAAATGGAAAAATAACTCATGGTCATAGATCAAAAAATCAGTACTGTCAAAATGAACATCCTAACAAATTATTATATATTCACCTCAGTCCCTACCCAAATTCTGATGACATTCTTGAAGGACTTCAAATGGTCAAAACTCATATAGACATAAAACATCCGAATAGCCAAAGTCATACTGAAAAAAAAAAAACTCATTGTATTTTATTACCTAATTTGAAACTATATTGTCAGCCTTGTATCACTTGTATCACTTGTCTTCCCATTGTTCATTGATTTGCTTGAGCAGGCGCCAGTAACATCTCCATTTGTCTCTGTTGTGTGCTAGTATAGCCCAAGGGCCTCTGCTTGCTCCAGGAACTTGAAGAGCCTCAAACCATTCCCTCAGGTAGTGAGAATGAGGTCTATTATTGTTACTGTTTTTGGCATAGCAAATATGACATGGCGGGTGCTCTATTTTTGCATTTACTGATGTGCCTCATGGCCACAAAGCAGCTGCAAGACAATGGGGAGAGCTGGTAGCAGCTCTATCTGTGTCTGTGAAATAGGGTTCTCTCTAGGGTGGGATCTGACGAGCTGGGCTTAAGATAGGCTTCTCTCTTGGATGGAGCTCTGACAAGCTGTTGAATCAGACGTTGAAAATGACTGTGATCATGGTGCAGAGGTTCCTATGGCTTCTTCCGGCTCTATTGGGGTGGCGGGCCAGGGCCATATTGTCAACCTATAGTACTCAAAACAACATGATAATGGAATAAGGATAGAAACTCTGACCAGTGAAGTAGATTTGAGTAGTCAAATTTCCAGGTCTACAGTCAAGTAATTTTTGACAAAGAAGCTACATACATGGAATGGAATAAAGATACCTCTTCAACAAATGGTGGGAAAGCTGGTTCCCCCATATTAAAAAAAATTTTAAAAGTATCTATGTCCCATATCTAGTGAATCAAAGACTTTGAGGTCATACAGTATCTGTAAACTATATTGAGGAAAATATAGGCTGAACACTCCCAAGATTTGAACCTTAGAGGTGTTTTTCAGTAATATGATTTCACTATCTAAAGCAACAAAAATTAACAAATTGGATTATATCAGGTGAAAACATTCTGCATGGCAAGAATATTTTAAGAAGAAACATGCCCTAAACCTAAAAGGTAACCAACCAAATGTGAGAAAATATTTGCACTCAGCATCTCGGGTAAAGGATTAATATTAAGATATATGAAGAATACACAAAGATCAACAGAAATTCCAAAAGTCTTATCAAAAAATTGAGAGGGGAAATGAGCAGAAAAAGATAGGTGACCAGTACTCATGAAAAAGTTTTCAACATCACATATTGACAAATTATAATCAAGATGACGATAGTGACATGTAATCTCACATGAGTGAGACTAGCACATATGAAAAACAAACCAACCAAACAACTAATAAACTAAATTGCAAATTATGTTGGCAGGATGTGACAAAAAGGAACTCTTATCCATTGCTGGTGAGATTATTTTCTGGTTCAATCCCTATGAAAAATAGTATGGAGATTTCTTATACAATAAGAATAGAATTGTCATGTGATCCAGCAGTTCCATTTCTTGATATCTATGAAAATCGCCACGGCACAAAAACTTCATCTAAAAATACAGATACACACCATTATTCATTACAATACTTAGTACAATAATTAGAATATGGAATCAACCCAGGTGTCCAGCGGCAGATGAGTGGATAATGAAGGGGTAGCATATATACACAATGGAATATTATGTATGTATGCAAGGAATGACAAAATCACACAGTTTGCTGCAACTTGTATGGAACTGGAGGATATCATTTAAGTCAAAAGAGAAAGACACACACTAGATGGCTGCAAATAACAGGTCAAGGGAGTTAAAGATATCAAAAGGAGCATACTAGGACCAGAGCAGTAGTACAGCAGCTAGGGCATTTGCCTCACATATAGGTGACCTCAGTTTGATCCCCAGCACCCAAATGGTCCCCTGAACCCTGCCAGAACTGATCTGTGAGATTAGAACCATGAGTAAACTCTGAGCACCAATGAATGTGACCTCCAAAACCTAGAAAGGATTGGGAGGGAGAATACGTAGATCAGGCTTGGCCTGCAGTTATAGGAATGAGAAGGATAGGGAAGGAAAGGAATTGGGGGTCAGGGAGGTGGGAGGTTACATGGGGAGGGGCCTCAGGTGTTTCAGTGGTATAGGTCTGTTGTATATGTATTTAGACTGCAGAGCCAACCAAGACCACTAAGCATGAGATCCAAGCTACAGTAAGCAACTTAAAAATGTACAATTGTCGAGGGTACTAATACCAACCTAGAACTGAGCATTAAATACAGGCAAAAAGATACACATGACAACCCTTCAATGTATGTTCTGTAATCCATAGTCTGGAAGGGAAGGAAAAGAGAAAGAGATAGAGAGAGAAAGAGAAAGAAATAAAGAACCTGCCATGGAGGCAGGCTGGGGGAGGAGGGAGGGAACCAGTAGTTGGTGGTGGGAGATGGGCACTGGTGGAGGGATGGGTGCTGGAACACTGTATGACCAAAACCCAAATATGAACTTTTTAATTGAATATCTTTGTAATTGTATATCTCATGGTGGTATAAAAAATACTTTAAAAAATGAAAGGGAAAAAAAAATAAACCCAGTTTTTAAAAAAAGTACCTGTTGGGGTTGGAGCAATAGCACAGTGGGTAAGGTGTTTGCCTTGCACATGGCCGACCTGGGTTCGATCCCTGGCATTCCATATGGTCCCCCAAGCACCGCCAGGGGTAATTCCTGAGTGCAGAGCCAGGGTAACCCCTGAGCATTGCCGAGTGTGACCCTAAAAGCAAAAAAAAAAAAAAAAAAAAGTACCTGTTACAGAGACAAGGAGGGAAACTGAGTATGTGGGTGAGAGAATTTGACATTGGTGCTGGGATTAGTGTTGGAATATTGTATGCCTGAAATTCTATTATGAACAACTTTGGTGTTTTTTTTTGTTTGTTTGTTTTTGCTTTTTTGGGTCACACCGGCAAAGCTCAAGGGTTACTCCTGGCTCTGCACTCAGGAATTACTCCTGGCAAGCTCAGGGGACCATATGGGATGCTGGGGATCCAACCTGGGACGGCACAGGCCAGCTGCATGCAAGGCAAACACCCTACCCGCTGGGCTATCGCTCCGGCCCCTATTATGAACAATTTTGTAAGTGATGGATGGTACTTTAATAAAATTTAATTTAAAAAATTATGTAATTAAGAAATTAGAAGATACTTCCTGTAATTCTATCTGAATGCTACTTTTAATTTTAGACGCATCGTATCCCTTGCTTTCCAATGTTTGCTATGCAAACTTGGGAAATAAATTTATTCAACAAAGGATAGTTAACTTTCCAATTTTTGTCTTTATTCTTGTTCACTTTTACCTAATATAGTTAATATAATTAGGATAATTTGTAGTCAGAGCCACACACATTTACTTTTGGTTAAATGTTTGTCACTGTAATACTTTGGAAGGTTTTTCTAGGTATGTCAATATAAATCTGTGAGCAATCAGTATTTTATTCTCAGGATTTTCCTGAGTATAGCACATCTGTAAAATTCTGTGCCAGTAACTGCAAGTGAAATGTATAAGAGAAAGACACTGACATCCTAGTGGAGAGAGCTCTGAATCAAAGACCAGCATGTTGCTTGAGTGGTAGAGCACATGCCCTGAATATTTGAGGCCCTGGGTTGGATCCCTGGTATCACATAGCCGCCCTAAAATAGCAAATCAGTTTTGGCCATGGCAATAAATACCACCCCCTCTTTTTTTTTTATAATTACCTAATTAGTGGTTTTATTTTATTTTTTTTTATTTTTTTTTTTTTTTAAATTACAAAGATATACAATTAAAAAGTTCATATTTGGGTTTTGGTCAAACAGTGTTGCAGCACCCATCCCGCCACCAGTGCCCATCTCCCACCACCAACATCCCCGGTTCCCTCCCCTCCCCCAGCCCTGCTCCATGGCAGGTTCTTGATTTCTTTCCATTTCTCTCTCTTTCTCTTTTCCTTCCCCTCCAGACTATGAATTACAGAACATACATTAAAGGGTTGTCATGTGTATCTTTTTGCCTCTATTTAATGCTCAGTTCTAGGTTGGCATTAGTACCCTCAACAGTTGTCAGCACACTGTTCCATTTCTGTCTTACCTAGCCTCTGAATCCCACGCGTTTGTGATAATTTCCACCTTTGACAGGACCTCCTGATATATGTTTCACTTGATCTTGGATATTGGTATCATAATATGTACCTATATATTTATGTTATGCAGATGAATGCAGTCATTCTGTATCTGTCTCTCTCTCCTTCTGGCTAATTTCGCTCAACATAATCTTCTCCATGTCCATCCATTTGTAGGCAAATTTTATAACTTCATTTTTCCTAACAGCTGCATAGTATTCCATTGTGTAGATGTACCAAAAGCTTTTATCCAGTCATCGATTTTCAGGCACTCTGGTTGCTTCCAGATTCTGGCTATTGTGAATAATGCTGCTATGAACATAAAAGTAGGGATGGTGTTTCCGCTGCGTATTTTTGGCTTCCCAGAGTAGATTCCCGGGAGTGGTATTGCTGGGTCAAATGGGAGTTCAATTTCTAGTCTTTGGAGGAATGTCCATATTGTTTTCCAGAAAGGCTGTACCAGCCGGCATTCCCACCAACAATGGATGAGTGTCCCCTTTTCCCCACACCCACGCCAGCACTTGTTGTTCTTGTTCTTTTGAATGTGTGCCAGTCTCTGTGGTGTAAAGTGGTATCTCGTTGTTTTGATTTGCATCTCTCTGATGATTAGTGATGATGAGCATTTTTTCATATGTTTTTTGGCCATTCGAATTTCTTCCCTTGCTGAAGTTTCTGTTCATTTCTTCTCCCCATTTTTTGATGGGGTTGTTTGTTTTCTTCTTGTAAAGTTCTACCAGTGCCTGATATATCCTGGATATTAACCCCTTATCGGATGTGTATTGGACCACCCCTCTTGCACCACCTGATTTGACTCTCATAATAACAGATGACCAACAAACCACGCCAGATTGAAAGTTGGATCTTATTCAGTGTCTTCATAATATCTGACATTTTTCACTAATTGAACAACTTTTCTGTGGAAAATTCTTAAATGAAGTTGTCTTTTTTCCAGTCTGGCCGGGACCTACAACAATATCAGAGTCAAGCTAAGCAGCTTTTTCGAAAGTTAAATGAGCACTCCCCTACCAGATGTACCTTGGAAGCTGGCTCCATGACTTTCCAGTGAGTATCTTTGCAGTCATTTAATTAAGAAATACAGTCTTGATAAGCAGCACTTAATAGGAATTACAATTTCTTTTTTAAGTAGAGATACTTTTTAAAAATACTGTCTCGAGAGAGAGAGCAGAGAGAGAAAGAGAGAGGGAAACAGGGGCTACCTGCTGTTGAGGCAGCCTGGGAGTGGGTGGGAGGGGTGGGGGGTACATTGGTGGTGGAAATGAGGCACTGTATTACCAAGAACCAATGTGAACACCTTTGTAATTGTATGTCTCACAGTGGTATAATAAAAAAATTTTTTAAAAAATAAATAAAATAAAATACTGTCTCTTCACGGGAAACAACTTCTTTGGGTCTAATCTGAAATTTTGGTTTGTTTTTTTCCAACTTGTTCACAATAATTTAGTGAGTGCTTTAGTGAGTAATTTATCTGGTCATCACTCTTCTCATCACGCAATAACAGATGGTGTTTGCTTTTAGGAGCTTCGGAGAGTTAGACACGTGTAGCAACATTACTAACAGTTAACATTAAGCAATTATAAATGTCTCTGGGCCTCAGTTTTAAGTGAGGGAAAATAAGTGATTAGGGGAAAATAAATTATTTTCCTATTTTTCCTGAGGATTAGAAGAAAATTTATATCAGTATTGTGCCCAGAAAATATAGAAGTAATTTTTAATTATTTAGAAAAGATGTCAGAAAAAATAGAAGTAATTTTTATTTATTTAGAAAAGAGGAAACTATAAAAGATAATTTAATGGCACCTCACTTATTGGTTATAGACGATGCATGAAGTTAAGAGATAAAAGATCTTATAAATTATCTGGGAATTATTGTTTACTGAATGTTAAATATAAAGCATTTGAAAGTGATATAATCGTAAAAAGTTAAAAAAAGCAAAGAGGACAAGATGATCAGTGGAAAATGGAAAAGAATTGGCTAAATAGTCCTTGCCATTGTAGGAATTTAATACTAATAGTGCAATTTGACATGATCCTCTAAGCAGTGTCAGGAGTCATTCCTGAGTGTAGAGCCAGGAAGACCCCTGAGCATTGCCAAGCATACCACCAAAAAAGCCAAAAAGGACCCAAAAAAAAAAAAAAATACAAAAAAGCGGGGTCGAGCAAGAGTACAGTAGGTGGGGCATTTACCTTGCAGTTGGCCAAGCTTGATTTGATATCTGGTACCCCATATGTTCCCTTGATTTGATCTCTGGTACCCCATATGGTCCCCTGAACGGCACTGGGAATGATCCCTGAGCACAGAGCCAGGAGGGAAGCGCTGAGCACCACCAGGGGTGTTGCCCCACCCCCCTAAAAATAATAAAAATACAAAAACCCATTAGTTAAGAAAGTAGCTCATATTAAGTATATGAATTACGTCCTATAGATCTAATTTTCACCATCAAAGAGTATAGTTAATTACATAGTATATTTTTGCCATGGGTTAGGGAACAAAGGAAAGAAAGTTAGGAAAGTTATTTGGAATTGAAAAGAAATAACTCTTTGTTTCTATGTCGTTTGTCTATCGTACCTAATCTTTCCAGTAAAGAGCTATTTATTAAAGATTTATTCTTGTTAGACTGTTTTAAACCTTGTATTTAATGTCTTTTAATGAGCTTATGTCTAATTAGTAAAGAAAGACATGCAATGAACTATACTGTCATTCATTAGAGCAAAAATTGCTGTAATTGGAATAAAAATGAGCTGCTTTGAAAGCAGAGAGAAGAAATCACTAAGCACTCACTTGTAGTAGCTAAGTTTGAGAAAAGGGGATAAGAGAGAGGGAAAATACAGAAAAATTTCACAGAGAAAAATTAGAGGAAAATTGAACATATAAAAACTAACAAGGTTTCTCCAGGTAATGCACTTTTCATTTTTAGGAAAAACAAAGCAGAAATATGTAGGGAGAGAGAAAGTCATTTGATGTGTTAGATATATACTAGTTGTTTGAGAGAGCTTCAAATAATATACCAAAGGGTGTGATAATGTGTTTTAGGAACTAAGGTACCCAGGAGATGTTAGGCTGTGTTATTTACTTTTAGGAATAAAACTGTAAGTTTAGAAGTGGATGTAGACTGAGGTCAAGGAGAGCTGGTTAATTCACTTGCCCAGAGAAGAGCTAGAAGAGCAGCAGTGATTCTCTCCTTCTCTTCTCTCCCCTCTCTCTCCCCTCCCTCTCTCTCCCTCCCTTTCCTTCTGCCTGCTCTCCCCTCTCTCCATCACCCTCCCCCCCACACACCACCTTTCCCTCCCTCTCCCTTCTTCCCTCTCCTTTCTTTCTCCCTCTCCTTTTTCTTCTTTTTCCTCCCTCTCCCTGACCCCTCTTAATAGATTTGAAATGAGGCCTTGAGATAAAACAGGGGTTAAGTGGTTGAGACCCTAGCCTTGTAATGAAGCCAACCCTGGTTTAATCCCTTGGCATCACATATTATCTCCTGAGCACCACCAGGGATCAGTCCTGAGCACAGAGCCAGGAATAGCCCCAGAGCATCTCCAGATGTACCCCCAAACAACACCACACCTTCCCCACCCCCAAAATAATGCTCTGTGGAGTCCTAAGATACCTAAGGGCTATATAGAAAGAGCAGAGACAAAGGTATATCTAGTGCTTTTCCTACTTAATCTAAGTAACTTCTGATTATGTTTGCTCAGTTTATTGCACTTCTTAGAATTGTTTGCTGAAATAAAAGAATACTGTGACTAATGACCATTGAGTAGCTTAACTTCCTCATGCATCATATAGCTCCTTGCAGAGTGTGAGAGAGCTTCATCTTCGGCGTCATATAGCTCCTTGCAGAGTGTCAAAGAGTTCCATATTACAAGAGGAGTCAATTCCATTAACTAGATTCCCACTGATGGAAGAGTACCTTTGACTCTGCAGATTAGGAAAGAATATTATTTCTGAAGTCTTTTATTCTTTCTAACCCTTAAGTATTGTGACATTAATGTCTAACTTTTAAAGCCATCTACACAAATCTATTTTCACTGTTCTTTTTAAAGTTGCAAGGAATTGTGGCACTAAGGAACTACTACAGGGGTTAAGGTGTTTGCTTTGCAGACTGCTGTTTCCCCGAGCACAGAGCCAGGGATAGTCCCTGAGTACCACCAGGTGTGACCCAAACGTCTTCCCTACCAAAGGGCGGGAACGTTGGAAGGAGTTAAATTTGGGTAATTTCTTTTTTTTGTTTGTTTTTGGGTCATATCCATTATGACTCATGGCATACTCCAGACTTTAGAAATCATTCCTGGTGGTGCTCAGGGGTCCATAGGAGATGCTGAAGATTGAACCTAGGTTGACTATGTGCAATGCAAGTGTCTTATTCACTGTACTCTCTCTCCTGTCCCTAGTAGTCCAAATATTTGTAATCTAGTTTATCGTACATAATCAAAGGATAAATAGGCTGCCATTTTGAGTTTTTAGTAAAAGTCTTAGGTATTTAAATATTTCCATTGAAGAATTACATAATAAAAAATTCTAATAAAGTATTTAAAGTACTTCTTTCGGACCATACTTTTAATAATAGGAAAATGTCTGCCTTCTAATTCTATAGATACTTTGTAATTGACTTTCTCATATAGCTAGCTTTAAGAAATTTAGGCTAGAATATTTTGTTTGAGTATTTTGTTTGAATGGTGCCAAGAATCTGGTTCAACTTTGGAGGTATTAATCTGCAAACGATCTTTTTCTTCTTTTTTTTGTCTCCACAGCTACATTATTGAGCAAGGGGTGTGTTACTTGGTTTTGTGTGAAGCTGCCTACCCTAAAAAGCTAGCTTTCGCCTACCTAGAAGATTTGCACGCAGAGTTTGGCCGAGCATCATGGGAAGAGGGTGCCCACTGTCTCCAGACCATACTCTTTTATTGAGTTTGGTGAGTTTGGGTTGGCTCCGCGACTGGCCTCTGAAGAGAACCAGCAGAGTTCAGAGGTTGTTTGTTACACTGATATGCCTTAGACACATTTGCTTACTGAAGTTTTGTTCTCTTGGTCTTTTTCTATACTTTCTGTCCTTTTGAAAGAAGAAGGCTTTCATCTCATAATTGTCTCTGATCTTTTGATCTTTCCCCCTTAGAAGCATTGTTCTTTGCCCGTGTTGTTTCTTGGTTTGATTCTTCATTAGGTTGTGACAAGAACTGTGCCTAAAGAACTGCATAATTGGCATATCACAGCCAAGTTCTTTCATAACACACTTTTATGCACACACGCAGTGATTCTCACTGTAGATCTTTTCTAAGGAGATCAGTAGAATTTGGAATTCTGAGAGAGTGACGTTTTTCTTAATAAAATTCTGTAAGTTTTTAAAATGTACAAGATTTATGGTATCATTTGAAGGGAAATATTTACTATATGCAGAAATAGTAAGCCTGGGTAGACATCTATTTGTACTGAAATAGAAAGACAACACAGGACAGACTTGGTAAAGTATATCTTACATATGGTAAGTAAGGAAGTAAAACACAGTTATGATCAGACTGCATCACTACTCGTGTGGGTTTTTTGTTTGGTTTTGGGGCCTGTTCCTCTTGGTGCCTCAGGGTCGCCATTGGCAGTGTTCAGGGGTCCACGTAGGGCTAAGAATCAAACCTGAAACTCCTGTGTGCAAACATGTGTTTGACATCTTTGAGCTCTCTCCCCATCCCCTCTCAGGCTCTTGATAGCAGATAGTTCTATTTCAAGGAGGTGCCAAGGGCCTTTTCTTTTTCTTGTGTAGTCAGCTAGTTATCTAATGGTTATCTAGTATTTTGAAATTCACAAATGAATAAATCAAAATTCAGATTTTGGTCTCAGGTTTAATTAACCATGCACTATGTAGATACAGGACTAAACTCAGAACTTACTGAGTTGCCTTCATTAAAAGAAAAAGATGACTGAAAAAAATGCTAATGGTCACTTTTTAATTTTAGATAACTACATTCAGAAAACCAAGAAGCTCTACATTGATAGTCGTGCTCGAAGAAACCTAGGCTCCATCAACACTGAATTACAAGATGTTCAGAGGATCATGGTGGCCAATATTGAAGAAGTGTTGCAGCGGGAGAAGCACTCTCAGGTACTAAGCACAGCAAGAGGCTTAGTACAAAGTGTTCTAATTCCCAAATCAGGAGAGGTAGCTTACCTGTGGGAAATTGCACTGTTCACAATTCCTTTTTCAAAAATGTGTTACAATACTAAGCTTGATTGGTAGTTGGGTTTTTTTTGTTCTATTTTGCTATTGTGGGGACCACACCTGGTGGTGTTCAGGGGCCCTAGCATGATTCATTTCTTGTTGAATAGGAACATCGGAAAGGTCTCATCTGGAATAGAAACAACACTGTTTCTGAGATAGTTACAGAATTTAATAAATATTCTTCTTATTAAAGGGATGTAAAAAGAATGAGGGGGGAAAAAAATTGCCAAAGATTCCTTGCATTTGGAGCTACTACCAGATAATAGACTTTAACGAATATTATAAAACAACATATTATTAAGATATTCTCGTCTGGAAAACTTAAAATTTGTGACTGCAAGAAAAGATGTTTGGTATCAACTTATTTTATTGAGTCTTTTTTTTTTTTTTTTTTTTTTTTGTTTGGGGCCACACCCAGAGGTACTCAGGTTTTACTCCTGGCTCTTTGCTCAGGAATCTACTCCTGATAGCGACTCTTAACCAGACAGGGTGCCGGGCCAGGGATTGAATCTGGGTCAGCTGTGTGTGAGGCAAGGGCCCTACCTACTGTACTGCCTCAATCCCCTTATTGAATCATTTTTACTGAATTATTATGATGCTCCAAGCATTGTGTTACAGAAGATATCTGTTATAAAAGATAAGAACAGTGCAAATGTCTAAGTAACAATTCCCTCTTGAGGTGGTCATAGTTCATGTCACATTAATCTTTTGTGTGTTCTATAAACTTAATGGAATCAGCTATTTAATGTATTTTAGTACATAATTGCATATTTGTATGTATATACATAGACTCAGAGTGTGTGTGTGTTGTGTGTGTGTGTTTACTCATTTATTTTATATACATTTACCTAATATTTTAAGTGTTAGTGTGGGCACATATTCTTTAAAGGTAGTATTTATGTGTTTCATACCTATTTCATAAGCTTTTTTCTGTCACAGTAATGATCCTTGTTATTCATGAATGAACTAATTTTTTATTATGAATTAGTTTTAATATGTATTTTAGTAATCAGTAATTATCCCAGCATACAATTTCATACTCCTTCAAAATCAAGTGAGTGTATGTGTATTCATTCAATGAATGAATCTGTATAAATCTTTATCATAACTTTTTTTCTCTTTAGTATTTTATTTATTCAGTTTTGTTTTTTTTTAATTGAATCACCATGAGATACAAACAGGTACAAAGTTGTTCATGATTTGTTTTAGTCATACAGAGGTCTAGCACCTGTCACTTCACCACCATCATTTCTTACTATCAGTCAATGTCATGACTTTTTCTACCTAGATAAAACATAGGATTTTTTCTTAAATTAAAAATTCATGTAATTTTGAGTTTATAAAATGGAAAAGTTTCCTAATGCTCATAAAAATATGGTATGCAATTAAAAAAGAAGTATATTTCTATCCTTAAGTAGCTTGATCTGATTAAGAACATAGGAAACATTGCATAGTAATGACTAGGCTGTCATCAAAGGGAGCACCTATCATTTGGGCTCTTCCCTGTGTGCTTGGCAGTATACTAAGGAGCATTCACATATGTGACTTTTGAAATTACATTAGTGTCATACAAAATGATGGTATCAGACCACATATAGATGCAGAGATGTGGAAAATTTAAGTGACTTGCTCTATAAGGCACACTGCTAGTGCATAACAATACTCCTTGATCTCTGGGTTCTTGTTTGCCGTCTGTGTCTGGCAGTTTGAAATGGGCATATTTAAAATATTTGTTTTGTCTTTGTTTTATTTTGGGGGCCACATTGGCAGTGCTCAGGGCTTTTCCTGGCTTTGCATTGAGGTATCTCTCCTAATGGGACTTGGAGACCATATGGGGTACTAGTGATGGAACCCCAGTCAGCCGTGGTACAAAAGCAAGTGCCCATCCCGATGTACTGTCTCTACAGCGCCAAAGGAGTGGTATTTTAAGAAGAGAAAGTGTATCTGTCTGAACAGATCACACTTAAAGGGGAAAAGAACACAAATTTCTTTGAGTGCTTCAAAGAAATTGAAGCACTTCTTCTTTTAAGCATCTTCAAAATAAGAATCTCTTTGGTTTTTTTTGCTTTTGGAGTCATATCAGCAATGGTCAGGGGTTACTCCTACTCTGCACTCAGGAATCACTCTTGGAGGTGCTTCGGGGACAATATGGGCTGCTGGGCATCTAACCCAGGTCGACTGCATGCAAGGCAAATGCCCTACGTATTGTACTCTTGCTCCAGCCCCAAGAATCCATTTTTTTGTGCTTTCTTTTTCTGATTTTAAGCTTTAGAGCTATTCTACACTTAAGATCCAAGAATAGTTAGTTCTATGGGTTCTTTCAGCAAGATTGAATTATAAGTGTTGCCCCCAAATACCTCCACCTCCGCCTTTTTTTAACTAAGTATGCCTGATCTTTTTAAGCCATGAGTTGTGTTTTTCTTACTCAGTAGTGTGACCCCCACCAGACAGTCAATTTCTCTAAGGGTTTATGTGAGGTTGCTGTGTTAACCTGGCTTATTTGTCTTCCATTTTCATGAGCAAGTCTAGGATTTTGTATGGTGTCTATTATATAAATATTTGCTGAATGACTTATTTAAGCAGTAGCTTCATTTGTGTAATATCACAGGTTTCTCCATTGCCTGTGTAAAGAATATTTTTAACTTACTTACTTTATAGGAACAAGAATAGGATCTTTGCCTAGTTTTTCTCAACAGACTCCAATTTCATTCAGCAGATCCTTACTGAGAACTGACGTGTGTCAGGCCCTATTCTAGACACTGGGGATACAGCCCTAAATAAATTAGTTAATAATTTCTGTCTAATGAGTGTTCTTTTTTTTATAGACTGGTCTGAAATATTACTTGCAGCATTGTCATGATTTCTCACTTTCTAATTTTTTTTTGTCACAACTAGGGTTTTTTTTTTTTCTTTAGGACAAGTTGCTAGTTTTGTTTTTTTTTTTTTTTTTTTGCTTTTTGGGTCACACCCGGCGATGCTCAGGGGTTTCTCCTGGCTCTGCACTCAGGAATTACTCCTGGCGGTGCTCAGGGGACCATATGGGATGCCGGGATTCGAACCCGGGCCGGCACAGGCCGGCCGCTGCAAGGCAAACGCCCCTACCCGGCTGGGCTATCGCTCCGCCCCCAAGTTGCTAGTTTTGGAGAGACCAGCTTGCCTGTTACGTTAAAACCAGTCTCTGTTAAGCAGTTTTATTTCCCAATTAAAACCAGTCTCTGTTAAGCAGTTTCAAATATTCCAAAAAGCATTTTCCAAGGAAGAACAAATTTTAATTGCAAAATAGCTTTTAAAAAATTTTAAAGCAATAAAAAGTCTGATCAGAATTTTATATCAACCTAAGAGTTTGCTTATATTATTTAAATATGCCCTATATTTTAGTCCAATCTAGTTTGTGTCTATTTCTTTTTTAAGTGTTCAGTTAATTATAAAGAAATGAATTAACATTACTTACAAATGCTATTACAGGGGAAAAAGTTTATAGGAGATGTACAGTATAACTTTCCGGTGTTCAGTTTGTCATTCCTTTACCTTCAAAATGACCTTTGCTATGAGGGAGTCCTAGAAATTTGGTAGCATTCATGAGGTAAAACTCAGTAATTAGTTGCTCGAGCAATAGTACAATGGATAGAGCATTTGCCTTACACGCAGCCAGCCAAGTTTGATCCCCGGCATCCCATATAGTTCCCTGAGCACTGCATAGAGTAATTCCTGAGTGCAGAGCCAGGAATAACCCCTGAGCATCGCTGGAGTGACCCCAAGAGCACCCCAAAAAAAGGGTTAAAAAATATTTAAGGCCAGTGAGATAGTATGGTGGGTAGGGTGCTTACTGTTCATACAGTTGACCTGGGATCGATCCCCAGAACTCTGTAGGGTCTTCCAAACCCTTTGAGGAATGATTCCTGAGACAGAACTAGGAGTAAGCTCTGATCGCCATAGGTGTGGCCCTCACTGTGATTAAAACCAGAAACTTAGTATTTAGTGTTTGATCCATTGAATTTTTTGGAACATGAGTTTTAATAGGCTACCATTTTTAAAATGTGAGAGATTGTAACTTTGATCATAAAGTATAATTTTGACCATAAGTGTAACTTAATTATGAAGATGAGTGATGTCAGCTAATCCCTGTTAAGTGTTTACCATATATAGACATTGTCCTCACTTGGCAGGCATTTTTGCACACCTATAATCCTATGATAGAGTTAGTGTCATTATCCCCATATTATTGATGAAGAAACTGGGTCCCCAAGAGACCATTGTCAGAAGGTGAGGTCAGCTGCAGTTTGGACCAGAGTTTGAAACCAGAGCTTGCACTCCTACTCACGTCACTACACAGCCTCCCGAATTTGAACATAACTCGATCTAACCATTTTTAATTGTGTCTGTTTGTGCAACCTTACCCTAAAAATAGAAATTATTAAGGTTTCCTGAATGTTTGATTTAATGTCACCATTCTTAGGTTTTCATACATTGAGTAAAGCACTTCCAGGGACTAATTAATGTTTTCCTTTTTTCCTTTAACAGCATTGGATTCAAAGGCTAACAATTTGTCTAGTCTGTCCAAGAAGTACCGCCAGGATGCGAAGTACTTGAACATGCGTTCCACTTACGCCAAACTTGCAGCAGTAGCTGTATTTTTCATCATGTTAATAGTGTATGTGCGATTCTGGTGGCTGTGAAAGTGAATCAGTCACTAGCAAGGGAGAACCATGAGTCTGGCAGATGTGTGTTTTCAGGAAGCTGAGCTCATAGAGATGTTATTAGAATCCAAGTGGAACTTCTGCCTCTAAAGACCTTCCAAGAAAAGATGTCCTGAAAATGAATGGCTACTCATCATTTTACAAAGCTTAACCCTGTGTAGAAAGTTTCTTTGGGTGCAGAGGCTTTCTCTGGGTGCTAAGCCAATATATTAGGGAACAGTAGATTGTTTCCATTTTTTTTTCTTCCCAGTTTTTAGCATTTTAAAACAGCACTGGCAGGGACATCCTTATTCTCTGATGGAGTGGTCAGTGAGATTTGACTTAAATTACCCGTGCTAGTAGCAGTCTGAAATTTCTGTGGAGAGGAAAGGTTTCAGACTCTATCTAATCAACATTCCTTTCATTGGTAACATGATTTCAGTAATCTGAGAAGTTGATGGCCCTTTAAACAAGACTCCAGTGTGTGAAGGTTAATCGCTGTGCTACAATGATCTTGTCTGTTGGCCCCTGTAGAAAGTTCTTCATTGTTTTTTCTTATACAAGATTTTGCTTATTGCACAAATTGCTTTAGGGTTAAATGAATTATATTAAGATGCCTTGAAATTATAGCACTCCTTGATTAAGAAACTGAAATGTTTCCTGTCATTTACTCCCTTGAAAGAGTTAAATTAGTTTGAATCATTCTTATGCACTTGGATTATAAATATGAGTGAATATAGCCAAGAGAGACCCAGAAGTCCCTAAGCGAATAAGAAGAAAGGCCCAGCTCATCTTGACAGCTTTGTCCTGTCCCTTCTTCACTTATGTTCATTCTCTTTTCCTCCTGCCACAATTTAGTAGCATTTAAAAAAAAATTTCTCCTGCAATAGTTTTATATCTCATAAGCTTATTTGTAGGGTTATTATCTAATTTCAAGGTGAAAGATGTTTGAGTATATAGTTAAACTTTTTTTTGCAGAGCAACTACTCAAACTATAACATTCAAGAAAGCCTCCAAGAGCAGCTCATGAGTTCCATTTACACACATTCTAAAAATGTTCTAGCAGCCAATAACTCAGAGACAGTAGCTTCTACTAACAAAGTACCTGTATTTTCCCCATTGCTCAGGGATGATGGGCATTTCATCTTAACTTCTGAAGTAATTTTGTTAAGGGGGAAGAATGGGCCTTTTAAATATTGTCAGAGGGTTTAAATTGTAATCTGTAGCATCTGTACGGGATGCTTGGCAAGCTACCCATGTCATATTTGATATGCCAAATACCAGTAACAATTATAAACCTCATTCCCATGACCTGATGGAATGGTTTGAGGCTCTTTATGTTCTTGGAGCTAGCAGATGCCCCTTGGGCTACACTAGCATGTGACAGGACGTATGGAGATGTTACTGGTGCCTGCTCAAGCAAATCGATGATCAATGGGAAGACAAGTGATACAAGTGAAGCATCTGTGCAAACCCCAGCCATGTTCTTTAAGTAGTACAGGACAGTGAGCCAGCCTCTTACTTGGGTCCTGACAAGAATTTTAATCAGTCAACAGTTTTATTACTCTAAGGTAAGGGGTCATTTAAACTGCTGTTTTGATTCCTGATTGGCGGTAGGGTTGGGGAAATTAGGGTTCCTTATTAACAGGTCAAGGAGAAGTGCTTATTTTATTCTCAATAATTCTCAGAGCTAGAATTTAAAGTTTTTTCTTTCCATTTTGTATGGACCTCCCAATTGGAGTTTTGTGCATGAAATATAAAGTTACTTTTTTTACTTTCATTTGGGGCCACTCAGCAATGCTCAGGAGTTACTCCTGTTACTCCTGGGGAGGGTGTGGTTGGGGGGGCCTTAGGGGGACCATTTGGAATGCTGGGGATCCAACTCTTGTCTCCAGCATGGAAGTCAAATGCCTTGCTCACTCTGCTATTGGTCCGACCCCTTAAGTTACTTTTTTAAAAATAGATAATTTGTTCCTAAGTAATGATGTTGAGTAAAGCCTTTGAAAGACTGGAACGTCTAGTACCATAGCATTTGGTGCTTGGAAGGGGTAGAGATTAGCAGCTCATTGTTGAGAGTTGCCTGCTGCAGCCATATGGTCAGCCATGATAAATACTTCTAGGGTAATGTGCACACAGCCTTGCTAGGCACATTTCTACTGGAACTTAGTTGCTTAACTATAAAATCAAGCATGGGGGAATGTTGAATAATGGAGTAGGAAAGTGATTTTAAGATGATGGTTAAAATGATAGAATAAGACCCGCAGAATATGGGTCCCACATCTTTCTTTACTGGAGGTATCAGGGGGTCTTATTCCTTTGGTGGGAGAGGAAATGTATCAGCAACCAGATATCTGAAACAATGTGATAAGTCTCAGAATGACTGGGGGCACATGAAGTATGGACGCCTAATTTCCCATGGGCAACTTATTTCCTTGGGAAGAGCAATCAAGAGAATGGGGTATTCTAGACCTGATCAATGCCATGTGCAGAGTCCCTAGTGGAAAGAGGGAAAGGAAGCACATTTGGAGGGATTTAATTTATTTGGTTTGATACCAGCCAGAGGGTTAGTGTAGCGATTGAGACTTGAGTTCAAAGTAGACTATTTTAAAGGGACTTATCTACTATAGCAGGGAATTTTCCCACAAGGATGTCCGTGGCAAGAGATGCCATCAGATATAGTCTCAGGTGATTGTTCTGACCACAATGAAGACTGCAGAGGGCTAAGCCTGGAAGGACATGAGCCTGCGGAGCTATTAAAGTTAGAATGAGATGTAGGAGACAGGTGATTTTCAAGGCAGGGATTAGGATTATCGGGACCTGCAGGAATAGGCTGGTTGTTTAGAATACCTGCCTTGCAAGCATAAGGTCGCAAAGTTCAGTCCCCTGGTACCTCCACATGCACCAAGTATAATCCTGGCAGCACTGCTGTTATAGCCAAGTAACTTGTCTGCACACGTGATTCCTAGCCAGATGTGTGTGAACTTGACAGCAAAGGGGTGTAGCGCCGCCGCCGCCCCTGCCGCCCCGGCACTAAAAAGGAGATGTAACAGGGCCAATAGGTACAAGTTCTGGCAAGCATATGTGTGAGAGCTGCATTGACCTCTGGCAAGTGCTACAATCAGAATGTGTGTGAAGACGGCAACAAAAGATTCATCTCTGGTGAGCGGCTGTGTAAGCACCACCGTTAATGAATTGCAGCCTCCTCCAACCACTGTGACTTGAAGGTCGCCAGCAAGCACCACAGTGAGGCAAAAGTGCAACCCCTGCTCATCACAAGGGCAAAGAGGGGAGGGGCAGGGAACCCGTTAAATAAACATCAAAAAGAGCGATCCCAGGTGTCAGCTTATTTAATTTTCACATTGACATTTTGAAATAAGTACTTTCATGCAGTATGTGTGTTTACATCTTGCAGAGATACCCCTTTGAGGTATAAAAGGATATAATGTGTCTAAAGTTGGTTGCAGGCTAGAAAATGATGGAGCTATAATCTCAACCTAGGAAGTTTGATGCCTGAGTCTTACTTTTTTTTCCATTATCCAAAAAAAAAAAAAAATGTTTTCCGTTCAAAATTAGGTACTTACCCATACAGGCAGAAGTGCTTCCAGAGAAGTGGAGGGAAAAGTCAGATTACAATGAGTTTAGGATTAAAACACTAGGAAGTAGACATAGTCGACTATAAGTAACTTTCCTGGTTGTTAAAAAACACAATAGTGTACATTCACTAAAATCTTACTAATAGTATGAGGTAGCAATATTTGGCATGGATTTATAGCTCTTAAATGCCTAATTGTGGAAAACTTGAAAAATCTGGTACCTTTGCCACTGAAAGGTGTGATATATACTTCGCGTAGCAGGTATCACCTGCATTATGTCAGGGTATACAAGGACTCCGCAAAGCCTGTTCTTGGCCTGGCTGTTCATGGTCCTCTCAAGTCCTAAGAACTTGAGATGTTTGTAGGATGTGAAACTTAAAGACAAATACCCTGGTGCTTTGAGCACTGTCTGGATGTGATAAACTGAAGAATTCTACAGCAAACAAACATCCATAAACAGTATTGTAAAACAAAAGGCGAACAGGTCTGGAAAGAACTCCAAGGACCAAGTTAACTGAGTAAGCTCCTCTGCTCGTAGAAATCTCAGATTTGATCTGCAGCACTGCATGCTTCCCCAAGCTGGGAATGTCCCAGTGAGCTCTTAAGATTGTGGCCCCCAAACAGCACAGTAGATAACCATTTCTGTAAAGTGTTTAATAGTACGTGATATAAGAAAGGGAGCTGAAGCGATAGTCCAGCGGGTAGGGTGTTTGCCTTGCATGCAGCTGACCCAGGTTCAATCCCTGGCATCCCGTATGGTCCCCTTAGCACTGCCAGGAGTAATCTCTGGGCATCGCTAGATATAACCCAAATGGCAATAATAAAATTTCCATTTAAATAGCATATTCCTGGGAATTTACATGACTCAGGGTTTGCACCTTGTTGGTAGTTACACAGGCTTTGGTTACATATGAATGGACTCCAGTGAGGACCTCAAGGGTTTCTTTCAGACAGCTCAGCAAGAAGCTAAATAGTGGTTGTACTGCAACATCTGCCTGATCTGACCAAATAGCTTGCACTATAAAATTCCTGAGAAGTGTGTAGCATGTGTGACAAACGAGTGAAAGGCAGGTGGAGCCCCACATCCTTTTTATAGGCACCACTTCTTACCAACAGAATAAAACTCTCAACCTGTTTAATCACTTTTAATAACACTTATTTCAGGTATTATAACTGGATCCTGAATTAGATAAGAGAAATAGTTGGAAAGTTTATTTCCATATACTAAATAAGGGTGGACAATGTTGGCCTCACATAAACTCCATATTTGGACACTGTAGTGGGTATTCTCTACTGTGATCCTCACAGTGTGGCTGGTGTGCAGGACATAGCTGAAGTACCGAGATGAGTGTCCAGGCAGGACTGTAGGCTTCTAATCAACACGTGCCTATTTACTTGATCACTTGATATCCCATTATTCACTAATTTGCTCGAGCGGGCACCAGTAACATTTCCATTTGACCCTATCGTGTGCCTGTGTAGCCCAATGGCATTTGGTTGCTTCAGGAATATGAAGAGCCCCAAACCATTCATTCAGGGTCTTGACGAAATCTGACCATCTTGTAGGTGGGCGGACACGTGATCTTTTGACGTCCCGTGGGATCCCGTCGGTAAAGGCTCTAGTCCAGCAGTTGTCTCCAAGTCGCATTACATCTCCAGCCCATCTGATTTTTGATGCCTTGGCAAAGGAGACAGCATCCCTTACTCTGGAACAGCGACGGAGGTAGTAACTCCAGATTCCTTCTCTCCACTTGAGTGAGGCTGATATTCCAAGCATAGCTCTTTAGATTCCTCTTTGGGAGATCCAAATAACGTTCTCATCCTGCTTTTTGTAGGGCCCAGGTCTCTGAGGTGTATGTTAATGCAGGGAGAACGGTGGAGTCAGAGATGTGCCCGGAGCCGGAGGTTCTTTGTCTTTATAGCTATTTCTTCGATGCTTTTGAAGGCATTTCATGCCACTCTCTTCCTCCTGCACAGCTCAGGTTTTAGGTCGTTCATCATGTTGACTTCTCGAACCTAGGTACACATAACTGCTGCATTCAGAGATGTCTGTTCCATTGAGAGTGAATGGGGCCTCTGGAACTAGTTCGTTTTTCATGGACATTGTTTTGTTGAGATTCAGTTGTAGACCTATCTTTCCACATTCTCGGTCAAAGTCAGCCAGCATTTGTGCCACTTGGCTAATATTTGGTGTTATTAGAACAATGTCATCAGTGAAGCATAGGTGGTGTAGTTGCCGACTATCTATCTTCATTCCCATTCCTTCCCATTCTAATTGTCACATGATGTTCTCTAGGGTGGCGCTGAAGAGTTTGGTGAAATGGTATCACCCTGCCGAACCCCTCTTTTGACATCACTGATCACTTCTTTGTAGAATGGTGAGATCCTGGTGGTGAATCCGTAATACAGCT
>JAJIBD010025959.1:0-16746 GCA_021461705.1 Cryptotis parvus | reverse complement strand
GATAGATGGTCGGCAACTACACCACCTCCGATGCTGATGACATAGTTCTAATAACGCACCAAACGATGCCAGCGGCACAAATGCTGGCTGACTTCGACCGAGAATGTGGAAGGATAGGTCTACAGCTGAATCTAAAACTATGTTCATGAGAAATGAGCTGGTTCCAGAGGGCCCATTTTTCTCAATGGAACAAGCATCTCTGAATGCAGCAGTTATGTGTACCTGGGTGGAAAACCAACATGATGAGCGACCTAAAACCTGAGCTGGGCAGGAGGTAGAGCGGCATGGAATGCCTTCAAAGGCATCGAAGAAATAGCTAAAAAGGACAAAGAACCTCTGGCTCAGGGCACATCTCTTGGACTCCTGTTCTCCCTGCATTATACATACCTCAGAGACCTGGGCCCTACGAAAGCAGGATGAGAATGCTATTCGGGTCTCCCAGAGGTAGTCGTAGAAGCTATGCTTGGAATATCTCGCCTCCTCAAGTGAGAGAAGGAATCGGAGTTCTGACCTCCGTAGCTATTCCAGAATCAGGGGGCGCTGTCTCGTTTGCCAAGGCATCGAAAATCAGATGGGCTGGACATGTAATGCGATTTGGAGACAACCGGCTGGACTAGAGCGTTTTCCGGCTGGATCCCGCGGGTTCAAAGATCAACATGGCCGCCACCACTACAAGATGTTCGGGAACTTCCCAGTCAGGACCCTGAAGGAATGTTTTGAGGCTCTTCGTGTTCCTGAACAACCAGATGCCATTGGGCTACATTGTAGTAGAGTAGGGTCCAATAAAATGTTACTAGCGCCATCCAGGGCAAATCGATGAATAGCGGGATTCAAGTGATCAAGTGAAGTAACAGAAATGTTAAAAAAATGATGCCATTGAGCTACTTTACATTCATAGAAGACAAGAAATTTGACCTGTTCCATGTTGCTGTTCTGAATTTCCAGATTAAACAAGTAACCCTGGTCAGCATTGCTTTCCTTACATACCTCAAAACAAGAATATTTGTTTAATCTTCCTACTTTTCCAAAGGAGAATAATTCTTATGTCCTGCTCTGGACAGTCAGATGTAGCTTCATCTTGGCTACTGAATAAGAATCTTTTTTCCTGTAATATGTCACCCTCTACTGAAAGTTAAGGATATTTACCACGCTCCTGCTTTCTAAGGCAAGGTATTATCTTAGAAAATGCAATACTAACATTCATGGCTGGAATACACTTTCTTACTGGTTTCCCGGGTGGTGTGTGTGGCCTGTGCTTCATAAATGCAGTCAACTGATTAATCAGTGTCTCTGGTTGCTACCTGGCTGCTAACTGCGACCTTACCTGTCAATCGTGCCACAGTCTTTGAAACTTAGTGCAATGGACTAGCACCACCCCTTGTCTGCCCAGGGGATTCAGGAGAACAGAGACCCCGATTCTGTGTTTCCAATACCTACAACTAGTAGCTTGCCATCCGGAGACATTGGAGTGAGTATTTGTGCACTGGCTTAAGGGCCAGTGAGGGATCAACATCTGAGAATAAAGATATTTTTTCTAAGCGAAATGACTGCATCTGAATTTGTCACCGTGGGATGCCGGAACTGAATACTATAGACTGGGTGCCCAAATGGCAAGCTAGTTTTCTAGGAGAGGTGCCGGTCCAAAGTTTGGGGTGCTTGTCCTCCTGAGTGCTCCACTGGTCTTTTCCATCTTTTTCTTCCAGACGTAGTTCTCACCAGAACTTCTCTCTATCAGAGGGCTGGACTCCATGAACATCATTTAACCACATGATGACATCATTTAACCTCACTTACCTCCTAAAAAGCTCCAGCTCAAATCCCTGCACATGTGTGGCTTCAACATATGAATTTAAGGGGAACAATGAATAATTTATTCCACAGCACCATTTCTTTTTCTTTTGAGCTCTAAGTATCATCTCTGTCATCATCAACTCATCTCTCTCTGTAATCATGCTAAGATGGGACAGTACAAAAGAGCTTAAGCGCCTAACTGGCCTGCTAACTAATTTTGGTGGGCAAACTAAGAATAAGTTTTATTTTTAAAATTTATGATAAATCTTAATTGAAGTATTTCACAACCGCGTGAAAACTTATGTGATAATCACATTTTGGTGCTCTACTAATTCATAAAATATTGTCTAAAATGCTTTTGCTATAGCAAAGCTAATAGTGTAGGGAAATTTTGGGTTTTTTTTTTGAGGGAAACCTGAAATATTTATTATTTGAAGGGAGAGAAAAATATTTATTATCTGAAGCCTAGATTAGTTACTGATTCTTCAGGAACTAATCGGAGGTGTAAACTACTCTCCGTATTTCTTGAGCAGAAGTGGATCCATGGCCACAGGTTGAGTCAGGTGGAATTCACTGCAGTAAGCTGGTCTTCATTAAGAGCCTACTGTGTGCCTGGATTCCCCACCCAGGCGACGAGTTCAGCTAGCAGAAACTAGGAGTGGGGTGCAGGGCCTGCTAAGGCGAGACCTCCTGGGTAGCTGTTGTTTGCACGGCCAAGTAGGCCTGTCATAAAAACGATGGCATAAAGAGATCCTGAGCAATCAGTGGTCTCCCAGAGGGTTTTCAGGCAAATGAGCTCTTAAATATTTGATTTTCTCTCAGTCGCTGCTGCCTTTCTATTTGGTTTGGGGCTGAAATAAGACAGCTTGGCAAGTAACTGGAGAGGTGTTTACCCAGTAAATTAGTTCGGCTTTCATTGTGCGAGGATTAGCGCCAAGCAGTGGAAGGCTCCGTTTCAGGTCCGAGGGCTGTTCAGTAGCTCAGAGCCAGGACTAATTATCATAGGACAGAGGCATTAAAGGGCTTAACTACTGGTGCCCTTCAGGACTGGATTAGCTGTGCCTGCAGCTCTTGGCCGATACGCATCACAGGTCTGTTTGCTCTCCGCTGTGATGCCGGGGGCTGGAAGAAATACGGCCATTGGCCCACTCGGAACTACCCGGCCACGTGGAAGCCTGCCGCTTGAGCCTTGGGGCTCACAATATCCCCGGGGAAGGCCTGGAGCGCACGCGAGAGATGACTCCTAGGGAGGCGGCGCTGCCGAGGTGACCGAGGCCTGGGCGCGTGAAAGGTGGGGATGCGGCTGCTCCGGATCCCCGCGCGGCAGAGCGACCCCAGGAGCCACCGCACACCGCTGGAGGCCGGACCCGCCAGTCTGAGAGCTCAACTGCGCCCCCGCTGCGCCAACGCAGACTTTCAGAGCCAGCCATGGAACAAACTTGTCAGAATAGGTTTTGAGACTTTCCCTGTAGAGATGAATTTAAGTCCCTCACTTGCTCAAAACCTCTAATCCCAGACGACGCAGTGACCGCTTTCAGTCTCTCTAAGGCTGCGGGGGTAGCTGAAAGACTGACTTTTACACTGCTGCTTTACCAGATGCAGTGTGAGACAATGAATGCAATGAAGACACTCAGGCCACTCAGAAGTCAGTGTCTCCTCCTAAACCTGCAGGAAGAAGAAAGGACCTAAACGAGTTCAAGGGCTTCTACACGTTCCTGGATTTTTCCAAAATGGCACAGTGGGTGGTAAATATGATCTAATAACACATTTTGGTGGGATAGGGCACTCCCCAGCTTTTCTGGGTGGGGAGAGAGGAGGGTGTGTGTGTGGGGGTGGTGGGGAGTGGAAGAATTTCTAGTTTGGGAAGCAAAATTCCTCACGCTTCAAGAGCTACTTTAAGCCATAGCCTTAACAAATAGGGACCATTTTGTTGTTAGTAACACTTGTAAGGATTTATCAACAAATGAAGAAGATGGAAGGAAGGAAGGGAAGGAAGGAAGGAAGGAAGGAAGGGAAGGAAGGAAGGGAAGGAAGGAAGGAAGGAAGGAAGGAAGGAAGGAAGGAAGAAGAGGAAGGAAGGTAGGTAGGAGGAGGGAGGGAGGGAGGGAGGGAGAGGAGAGGAGGGAGGGAGGGAGGAAGGAGGGAGGAAGGGAGGGGAGGGGGAAGAGGAAAGAGAGAGGGAGGAGGGAAGGAAGAGGGGAGGAGGGAGGAGTGAGGAGGAAGGGAGGAAGGAAGGAGGGGGAGGGAAGGAGGGAGAGAGAGGAAGAAGGAAGGAAAGGAGGGAGGGGGAGGAAGGGTGAAGGGAGGAGGAGAAGAAGGAGGGAGGAGGAGGGAGGAGGGGGAGGAAGGGAGGGAAAGGAAGGAGAGGGGGAGGGAAGGAGGAAAGAAGGAGGGAGGGAAGGAAGGAAGGGAGGGAGGGGAGGAAGGGGAGGAAATGAAAGAGGGAGGAGGGAGGAGGGAGGGAGGGAGGGAGGAGGGAGAAGGGAGAGGAGGGAAGGGGAGGTGGAGGGAAAGAAGGAAGGAAAAGGAAGAGGAAGGGAGGGGGAGGGAAGAGAGAGGAGGGAAAGGGAGGAAGGAGGGAGGGAGGAAGGGAGGGAGGGAGGAGGAGGAAGGAGGGAGGGGAGGGAGGGAGGGAGGGAGGAGGGAAGGAGGAGGGAGTGAGGGAGGGAGGGAGGGAGGAGGAGGAGGGGTAAGGAGGGAGGGAGGGAGGGAGGGAGGGAGGGGAGGGAAGGAAAAGGGAAGGAAGGAAGGGAAGGGAAAGAAGGGAAGGAAAGGAAGGAGGGAGGGAATGGAAGGAAGAGAGGAAGAAGGAGGAGGAGGGGAAGAAGGAGGGAAAGGAAGGAGGAGGAGGAAAAGGAGAAGGAAGGAAGGAAAGGAAGGAAGGGAAAGGAAGGAAGGAAGAGAAAAGGAGAGGGAGGGGGAAGGGAGGGAGAGGGAAGGAAGGGAGGGAAGGATGGGAGGAAGGAGAGGGAGGGAGGAAAGGGAGGAAGGGAGAGAGAAAGAAGGGAGAGGAAGGGAGGGTGGAGGAAGGAAAAAATGTGTTTGCCACATTACCCCTGTACTTGTCTCCCTGGGTCCCTGGACTGAGGAAGCCCCACCACCTGGCTGGGGTCCAGGACAACCGCATGAGCCTGTAATACTGGTACAGGTGCTGAGGATTTCTAGGTGCATCACAGACTCAGTCCTTCGCCTGTCCTGTTGCCCCTTGCCAAGTGTGACCTCTCATTAGATCCCCTGCAAGGAAACCCCCACTGCAGGTCATGAACTAAACCCAGCAGAAGCTTACCTGACTATGGGGACAATTCACCTTTTCAGTTCCACCAGTTTTAAGAGTTGCTGGCTTTGTTTTCTTGACTCAGATATCTCCATAATAAACCGCTAAGCAAATAGGAATGCTGGTATCACCTGCATGGCCACTGAAATAGCATTGGAGGGGCACAGAAAGTGTTCGACTAACACACTTTTAAGGGTAACAACAGCTGAAAATAACAAAACAGATCAGATCTCAGAATGGTAGAAGGAATCAGCAACCTACGTCTTTAAGAACAATGGGGAACAAAGGAATTTTCCAGCCCTGGCAGACAGGGATGCTGGTCCTGGCAAACCATGGAGCTCAAATGATCCTATAGCCCCATCAGTATGAGAACTTAAAATTAATGCTCATGCAATGCTTGGAGAAAAGAAAGCAATCAACGTGAAGAAAAATTCAACCTGCTGAAAGATGGACTGATTCAGGGTAACAAAAGATTCTATAAATGGAGTTGAAGAGGTTAAAAACACAGCAGCAAGCTGCAGCAACAGAATTGACCATGTGAAAGACTATATCAGTGAATTTGAAGAGACAAAATACTGGCCGTCACCATTACTGAAATGACAAAAAGAAGAAAGTAAACAAATGGAAAAAGCAAGTCATGATAGATAATAGCAGAGGAATCTTAAATCATGTGAATATCAGGAGAGGAAAAAGGAGAAGGAAGAATGGCTGGTGGAGGAAATAATAACGAGAACTGCTGATCTCTGAAGAGAGTCACCTTCACAGAGTCAAGTGGCCCAGGAGCAAACAAAATAAACTCAAACAAAACCAAGTCCAAGACACATAATGTCAAAAATATTAAAACTAAAGAAAAAGACCAGACTACTTAAAGCAGCAAGAGAAGAAGAAAGCTCTCAAAACAAGGAAACAACATAAAAATCTAGAGCTTCAATATGATATCTTACAAGCCAGGAAAGGGAGTGGAATGATATATTGGCACTGACTGAAAAATCTTCCAACCTAGAGTGCACTACCCTGCAAAGCTATCACATTAGAGAGACTTGAGGAGGGATAAAAACACCTTTTCAGACAAACAAGAACTGCAAGGATTTGCAGAAACTAAACCAATCATGTGCAAAGAATTACTGAAATTCACCTATAGAAAACAGACTCTTAAAAAACAACGATTACACACACACAAATGTCAACACAGCCCCATATATCATTAATCTCGCTCCAATGTCAATGGATTCACCTCCATTAAAAGTAGCTGGATGGATCAGAAAGAAAATCTGTCCTTCAAACTCGCTCACCATAATACCCATACATTTCACAGTCCCAACTCCTGCAAGATCATCTAGAGTCCCACCCAGAAGCGGCTGATCTCATGCCCGACTCAGCAGAGCAGCCGAGTTCAAAGCCCAGGTAGATTCGTTCTTGGAGGGAGGAAGTCACGGCGTTCATGGAGATGGAACTGGGGCTACCATTCCTCTCTGTCCAGTCGGGAGGCCTTGTGGTCCTACCACCACAAACTGCCTCAAGGCTATACAAACCATCGTGGAGACTCAGACACATGGGGAGAAAGCTGCCATCTGCTCTCCCAAGTTGTGCAGCACCTGTGGCATACGATACATCAAATTAGTGGAACCAATCATGTTCTAGAAACTCAAGAAGTAAATTACGACAGAGACAGAGATAGAAAGAAAGAAAAGGTACCTGCTACTTTGAGGCAGGCACAGGTTGAGTGGGAGGGATTGTTTGGACATTGAGTGGTGGGAATGGGCACTGTGGAGGGATGGGTGCTGGAACACTATATGACAGAGACTCAATTATAGGCATCCCTTATAATTATATCTCTGATGGTATAATGAAAGTTAAGGGGAAGAAAATAAAATCTGTCCTGCTGCTGCTTACAGGAACACACCCTAAACTCTAAGATAAATATAGATGGAGAGTGGTCAAACAGTCAAAACAAGTCAATGAAGGTGGGGAAATGCTGGGATAGCCATACTTATATTAGACAAAATTGCATTCAATGTAATGAAGGAAATTAGTGACAGAGATGGACACTACTTATTAATCAAAGGAACAAAAGATGAAGAAATATCGTAGCATTTATGTCCCAAAATAAAGGCCATTTTTTTTTTTTTTTTGGATCGGCTTAAATATATTGTGAGCAAATTACTTATTTAAAAGAATGTCGTAGGAGTTTCCCTGAAAGGACCCAGGAAGGGCCTGAGCTCATCTCTCTCTCTACTCTGAGGAATCTTGCCATTTAGGCATCGGCCCACGTCAGCCATTTTTTTATAGAAAGCGGGGATGTAGGCGGGACTGAGCTACAAGCAAAGTGCTGGAGTTGGAAGGAGGAAAAATGAAGGAACTTGGGTTCCTTGGAGTGGAATAACTTGAGCACTGCTTTAAAGATTTGTTCCTATAGCATAAGAAAAATTAAGCTAGTAGATATTTCTACAACTGCAATCATTGTGTATTCCAATTCTCCCTTTTCTGGGAGGTACACAGAAGTAATATATTAGAGACATGGAAATTTATCTAATCACCACACAGAAAGTATTTTGTGACCCAGAAGAATTGGCAAAGGATAATTTCTAAATATATGTGCATATAGATTCAAAGAGTATGTCATTTTATTAGAGCTAATTTAATTACAGGTGGAGTTATGGCAGACAGGTGGAGTCAGGGGGCTTAAGAAGAAATGGAAATTGTGGCAAACCATTGTACCAAGAGGTGTGTTAACACTTTGATGATGACTCAATAAAAAGTCCTCATTGTCCCACAATATTCTTATAACTTCATGAAACTCAGACCCTGTCTTTCATTTTATCTGATTAATATGCAGAACCCCAGATAGTTTAGGATGCACTGCTAGAGTGACAAACTGGCATCTGATTCAAAATCTGTTTGATGCTCTTGAGAGGGAAGTGACAAAATTTCTTAGATTGTGATTCATTCTAGTTCTCTCATTCACTGGTTGTGTGAACTTCACAATAGCACTTGGGCTTCTTGAAGCACAGTTTCTTCTTCTAAAAAAGGCCAACATGCTGAGGCTGGAGAGATAGTACAGTGGAGTTAAGGGGCTTCCTTGCATGACTTAGGTTTTGCAGTCCTGGTGCCACATATGGTCCTTAGCTGCCCAGGAGTGATCATGGCAACGAGACAAGATCCCTGGGCACAGAAGAGTAGCCCCAAATACCCAACTCTGCAGTCTCAAAACAAACAAACCAGGAAGAAAGACCACTTGAAAATCTGCATATGTAAGGTCAGAGGAGTGAAGGAGTGTTCCTCATAAAACTCCTGAGCACAAGCCCTTGCGAATACAGCACTCTACACACATTCAGCTACTTACTAGTGCTATTTCTTGAGTAGAATTCACTCAATCATTAAGCATTATTAAGAGTCCCTCCTAACATAAGACATTTTACCAGGTTCTAGCCCTTACCTGCCATCCAGCAAAGCCTCGCCAAGAATGAATATTTAAAAATAATGAATTCAAAGCATTTCTATTTCATCAGATAATTTAATAATCAGTTGTTAATTAATAGTAAATATTTCATGAAAACAAAGATGAAGACTATTTTTACTAAAAACTCTGAAAAGGAATCATGAGGAAACATGCATAATGAAAGAAAAAGCACCTTAATTTAGAAGGAATGCTTACCTGGATATGTAAAGCAATAATCATGAGCGAAATGGTAAATATTGAGACAAATAAAATGTTCACTAAAAGCAGTAAGTCTACAGATAAGCTTGGGAAATTTTATTGTTTTTTAAGTTTAGAACTAAATACTAGGTAATAATATGGGAAATTTAATTAACAAATTTTGAATACTGATTAGACTATGGGGAACTAGAGATTTGTATCATATCTTTGTTTTGTTGATTCGTATACACAATAAAAGAACAAGAAGGGGCTCAGCTTTCAACACAGAGTCATGAAGGACTGTTGACAGGACAGAGTGGGTGAAGCTGAATTGCAGCCTGCAAGACCTGAGGAAGGCACCTGACAGAGCTTTATCTCTGGGAGCAACTGTTCTGAGAACTTGGTAGATTGCACTAGTAGATTAGGTGCAGAACAAATATATGTCAATTACTGATCAAGAAGTTGCGATATACAATAAATACTATGCAGTTCTAAGAAAGAAGAACAAAGTCATGTAATTTGCAGTGACATGGGCGGAACTGGAGGATATTATGCTGGAAGTGAAGTCAGGAGGGAAACGGACAGACGCAAGTGATCTCTCTTCTGTGGAACAAAGATAAGCAGCAAAGATAAAGATAAAGGACCAAAGAGAGCACAATGGGGAGAACTGACCTGCACAGCTGAGGATGTGAAGGGGATCTTGAGACAGAGAGAGGTATATAGTGGGTGTCCTGCTAGAATTAAATATGTGAAATATCGTGTGCACTGTACACCACAAACCTCAATCAATTAAAAATAACTCTCAAAGTAGTAGAAAGAAAAATAAATTTAAAGTATCCAAAATAAGAGTGAAAGATAAACAAGGAAGTTAAATAAAAAGTCAAAAGATTGTAACTTCTTACAAATCTTAAAAAGTTTTTCATCTTAAGGTTGTAAGAAAACCAGAGTATTTCAAATAACAGAATAGAATTTATACAAATTGAATGTATTAGTTAAAACAGATCATTTCAGAATGGTTGATAATTTTAGTCTTTGTTTAAAAACATCTTTAAGTCTTAAAGTATAACAACAGATTTGTTGACAATGTTGGGATAGGATCTACTTAGTATTCCAGGTTAAAATGCTGGAAAAATGAAAACAAATATAATTTTGTCAATAAATCAACTTTTAGGCAAAATAAAAATTAAAATACTCAGTAGAAGATTCTCAAGGATTTATTCGTATGAAGATAAATTAACATTGTATACCCATAATTTATATGTGAGGTCTGTCACTGTCTGTCCTGTCTGGAATTTCTTTAATTCCACATATTTCACATTAAATGTGATGGATTTTCCACATGTTTAATTCAAACTTACAGAACACAGGTCAATATTATTTCAGGGTTTGCTCTCGCAAAGCGGGGGGAGAGACCATACTGTGAGGCTCGGAGTGGGTTTGGGCCTTTTTCCTCCACCTCCATGCCTGTTTGCTCCCGGAAGAGGGGCCACCCACGCCAGACTCAGCTAATTTGCAGCCGGAAGAGTCCAGACCCATCCACTTCAGACCACAGCTATGCTGCTCTGCCGACCCCATGTGGAATCAACCCATGGAGCTGACCTCTCAGTGAGGACTTGGCCATCCCTGGCCGAGTCAACGTGGTTTTGCTCTAAAGCGGGGAGAGAGACCATGCTGGCCGGACTCTGAGTGGAGTTTTGGGGCCTGCCCTTTCCTCTGCCTCATGCCCAGTTGACCGGAAGAAAGAGACCCATCACGCTGACCACATGTCACGGCCACATAGCACTTTGTGTACTTATTATATTTTATAGAGTTACTGAATTTTGCATAAGGTTCTTCCCAATTTCTTTCCCATTTATACAATGCAACACTAGACATGTTTTAACTGATACCCATTAGCCACAGTGAAGCCAGTAAACCACATTATGAAGTGAAATTATTATAACATCTAGACATCCATAGTTCCTCAGAGCTCCATCCAAGAGAGAAAACCTGATCTTGCCTGGTTCATCAGTAAATGCCGGGTTTGGCGCCTTCTACAGAGACTATACCACCTGGTAAAGCCTGGCAAGCTACCGTGTTTTATTTTCTTTTATGCCAAAGACTGGCCAACTATTATGGACCTCAGTTCCATAACCCTAAAGAATAGTTCCCGAGACTCACTCCTGTCCCTAGCAAGTAGATGTATCGTGCACTTGCCCAGCGAAGCAGAGACTAATAGAATATTACTAGTGCCTCAAGTAAATATGTAGAGTAAATTGGCAAAATTGAGAGACAAAATATATACCATATATTGACAAAATTAGTAATAATTAGTGACAATTGAAATACATACCATATATAACTTGCCTATATTTAATTAACATTGTATATACATATATTTATATGGAGGCAAATTGGCCAATTAAGAGAAACAAAATATAAGCCAACCCTCTCAGAAATTAATAAATAAAAGTGAATTTATTGATGATTTCATAATGAGTAACATCTTGGATTCATTGATATGTAGAGTTTTATATCCAACAATTGGGAAAAAAAGTTTCTGCCTGGAAATATAAAATTGTCTACACATAGGCTACAAAATAAATTTAAATACTACAATCAAATTATCAGCATTGTATAGACCTATCTTATAAAATGTATTAAAGTAAATCAGTAAAATGGTATGGTCAGGCCTCAACTATTTGAAGCATATAGGAAGGAAATGTGTTTAAAAATGAATACATTAAAAAAATAAAATTTTAAATATTCAAGAACTAAATAACAATAGACACACTATTGAGGAATTTAGCTAACACAATATTTAGAGGAAGATTTATATGTGGTCCATAAATATTTTATGATAGTTAAGGTAGATTAAGAATTTCTGAGCTATCATAGGTGGATTGATATTATATTTCTACCTAAAATTTGACCTATCTAGGTAAAGAGAAGAAAATGCAGCAGTTGTATGTTATAGATGCAATTATAGATGGACAAGTAGTAAGAACTTAATAAAATTAAAACATGATTATAGGCCAAGGAAAAAACAGAAGAACCTGCATTCATACTTCAATGCATGGAAGGTCGGAAATGGGGCTGAAGGTGAGCTTAAATGAGCAGCATTATGAATGCATTGAAACAACTTGAGATAGAGATGGTATTTTGCTAATGGAAAAGGAAGTCAACCAGTCTCTTTCTAGGCAGTATGTCGGGTAAACAACAGAAATCCCTGTAAAGGCACCTTGGACACAGGAAACACTTGCATATGCTGCGGGCCCAGGTGCTACTTAGCGCTGTGTCTCAGTTCTAGAGACTTGGACTGACTGTACAGCTGGGGCAGAAGTGGAGGAGGCAGGTCTCTGTGTTCTCTGGCAGGCCCCAGGTTTCTTCAATATTTTCAATAGAAAATATTGACTAAAAAAAATGCTCGAAGACTCAGTTGGAGAGAAGTGAAAGTTTATTAGAAAGTAGAAGAAATGAATAAAGCTCCCCAAGTGAGGAGGAACTTAGTATGGGACTGATTAACTATGGCACTTTTGTTTTTATATTACAGGAATGCAGGAACTTAAGGTAAGGGGTTTTCCACTGCAGACAGAATTAGATGGAAATTGGGCTTGGCAATGTTGGAGGATGGAGGATCTAACAGATCCTTTTCTGGTCATTTGTCCTGAGTAGTTTCCTGTCATCTAGTCAGAGGCTAAGATCTAGGACAAGAATTTTATGATGGACAATTGGTGACCCCCCTGTTTATCAAGAAAATCCCAGAACTTTGTAGGAAGTCAGCAACATATAGTGGACCAACCCAACAGGACTGCTGCAGCAGCTGGTGAGTCGGACTGAAAACGTCCTTCTCAGTATCTAACTCTGGGATGTGTGCATGGGATCTCTCTCTGCTCTTGGTCATGTTGCTCTCGTTTTCTTCCCCTCCTTCCCCTTTCTCAAATAAAATCTGTTTTTACTTCACTGTAGTCTAGTCTTGAAATTCCTTTTTCGGTTAGAAAGACAAGATCCTGCAAGGCCTGGGGTAAGGTCAATCCTCCCAACCGAAAAAGGGTAGCAGAGGGGAGTGGGAGATTGTGAACATCTCTCTCCTCCCGCCGCATATATACCACCCATCAGGGCCCAACTACTTACACCAGTGGGAGGGAAATATAATACTTTGGAATCACCATTAATTTTTTAAATTAAAGAGCCAAGATTTACAAAGATACCGTGTAGTTGAGTTTTTAAGTGGCTATACTAATTCCACACTCAATCCCTCAACTTGATGTCAACTTCCCCCTCCCCCACTCTTCCCAGATTCCCTTCCCACCCCATCCCACTCCCTCATTTCCACCCCACCTGTCAACGTAACAGGCGCAGTACAAAGTTCCAGTGGTTGCCACTTAGATCTCATGTTTCTCAGCTCTGTTGACTCTGCTTTGATATAGCGGCTCTAACTCCTCTCTCCCATATCACTGGTATAATTGAAGCCCTGGATGCGTTACTCAACGATTATTCTTTTTCTCTTTCATTTCATCGCTGTCATATCCTCTCTAAACACAGAGCTCAAGGGATAATCTAAAAGCATTTCCTCTTTCACTACATTTCCTCATCCATTGTTCTTTATTCCCACAGCAGGTAAGATCATCCTGTGTTTGACTTTCTTCTTCTGACTTTCCTCACAAATGAGACATCTTCAATTCCAAAATCACATTGCAGCAAATTGCAGCTGGTGAAATTATTAACTCTAATAGTATGCTGTAAAGGTGGTTGCTGATTGTGTATCACTTTTACAGGCATTTCAGCCCCTTGCTCTTAGGTACTGCTAACTGTCATAACGTTACCTGATAATGAAAAGTAACTCATTTCTGGAGTCAGGAAGGTTTAGGCAGCAGATTCTGTGTTCAATAAATGGCCAGACTTCTTGCTTGGGGGGAACAGTTCAGGGCTGTCTTGTAGCTAACTTGAAACTTAGATGGCCATAGTTTCTGTCTGTCACTCATTCTTTTCAACAGACCTGCTAGATATGCTGGGTGTCAATAGAATTGACTTTATTATGGTAAAATTTCAAAGTTGAATTAACTCAGACATCTGGAAAGTTTATTATAAAACAGAAATTTGTTTCTTTCTTTCCTTCTTTTCTTATAGGTACAAAGATAAAAAAATTATGAAGGTTTGTGGGACCAATATCTAAAAATTAAGAAAAGAGGAACAGGAACTAGAGCCTTATTTTGGCAATATTTTTTTCTCTAGTGGAATTTATTGATTTTAAAAATGGTAGCTGAGGGCCAGAGCGATAGTCCGGCAGGTAGGGCATTTGCCTTGCACGCTGGCCGCCCATGCCGACCCGGGTTCAACCCCGGCATCCTATATGGTCCCCGAGCACCGCCAGGAGTAATTCCTGAGTGCAGAGCCAGGAGTAACTCCCTTGAGCATTGCCGGTAGGACTCCAAAAGCAAAAAAAAAAAAAAAAAAAAAAATTAAATGGTAGCTGAGAGAGGGAAAAAGTTAACCAGAGAAAAGCAACTGAAAAGCAGAACAGCTCTCACATTTTCATGGCGTCACATGCAAAGTTGGTTATTCAAGAACAGTTACGTTTCATACAGAACCCATTTATGGCAGCCATCAAAAATTAAAGAGCTAATTGAGAATAGAACTTGTCAATATGCATAAAACCTTTACAGAGGAAGTTATAAACCTTATTAAAGCCTATGAAAGAATGCCCCAGTAAATAAAAGCATTTTACTATGTTCACTAATGGGAAGACTTTACTTATAAAGATGCCACTTCTTCCAATTTAATCCGAATCAAGAGTCTAATAAGATTTTGCACAGAACTATTCTAAAATACACATTTTAATTTATTAAATACACACATTCAGAGAACTGTCTTTAGTGCTACAATGTGTCATGCACTGTTCTCAAGTAATTTATAATATTTATTCATTTCATCCTTAATACAACTCTGTGAGATAAATACTATTATAAGCTGTGATGGCTAATTTCAGTGACAATTTGATAAGTAGAGTGTTTAAATCCACTGTATCACTGTCTTCCCATTCATCATAGATTTGCTCGAGCGGCCCCAGTAACATCTCCATATGTCCTGTTTTATGCTAGTAGAGCCCAAGGCATCTGCTTGCTACAGGAACATACAGAGCCTCAATCCATTCCTGAACGAGGTCTATAATTGTTACTGGTATTTGGCATATATATCAAATATCAAATACAATACGGGTAGCTTGACAGGCTCGCCGTAGGTAGCATACTCTTGTAAGCATCTCTAAGTCCAGCATTTATTGGTGAACCACGCGGCCGGCGCTTAAGCGGCCCGCGGCGAGCCGGGCGTTCTGATAGGCTGGGGTCTGCTGGGTGGAGGGTTCTGTCGAGAGAGAAGTTCGGATGTCGAAAATGGAGGCCCCCTCAAGGGAGGGGGGTCGTCTGGCTTGTTGTGAGGCTCTGCTAGGGTGGTGGGCCAGGGCTAGAACCCACCATCCCACTCCCAGAAAAAAACCTCATGAGCTGGGTTGGTCACAGGGGAGAGGCAGTGAGCTCTGTCCCATGTCTGCAAGTCTCATGTAGAAAAATTTCTTCATATGTCTGTGTTGTTCTGGAGGGGAGTAACTAGAATTTTGATTCATTGCATTAATGTATGGACATTATCCGACCCACTGAGAACCTGAATATAACAGGAAGCCAGCTAGAAGGAAGGGAGAATTCATATTTTTCTCTTGATCTGGGATGTTCATCTCCTTACCCTTTAGATTATTCTTGTAATTCCTATCTCAAGTTGGATTACACCATCCATTTACCTGTACTGCCCAGTTTCCTGGTGCAAATATATATATACATATGTGTGTATGTACAATATAGTTTGAACCACATCTTTAATATAGCTATCTATATAAGTCTTTGAGAACTCTTTCATTTCACGAAATGAAATTTACATCTGTCACATTCTTCTTCAAATAACTGGTAGTATACTACTAATTTTCCATTTTCACTTATGTTGGGGGAACTAAGAGGGTCCCCGACAGTGCCGGGAAACGAGGTTCCCTCCTCCCGGCCGGGTGGGGAATGGATGAAGACTCAGGAATCCGATGCAGTTTTAAAAGGGGCTTTTACTTATCACAGGTTCAGGCATACAAGTCAGCAATAGGAAAAACCCTGTGCTTAGGATTCCCGGCTAGAACTCCAGCCCGCGAGAAGGGAACAAGATGGCGCCCACCACGTAAGTTAAGGCCCTGTAAGAGGAGACGAAACAGACAAGACTCCCAAAAATAGTAAAGCCCCAAAAGAGACCCCAAAAAGAGCCACAAAGAGAGAAGAGAGATGGTAGAAAGAGAGTAGAGAGAGAGAGAGAGAGAGAGAGTAGAGAGAGAGAGAGAGGCAGGCTGGTTTTATATCCCTGCAACTCAGTCCTCCCACTATTATGGGAAGCAGGAAGGTCAAATGCTCCCTAGGTAATTTCTCCAGCACCTCACCTAGGCCTATTATATACTAATGTTTTGAGCCAAGATCTGATCTGCCTGGAAATGCCTTATAGGGTACAGAAGGGGGGTTTCTGAGATGTCATCTCTGTACCAAAAGACTCAATACTAATGCAAGTTAAATATGGCTCTAAGTCATACAAGAGTCTCGTCGTACTTCACAGTAGCTTGTACTTTACGAAGTTGCCTTTTGAGTTATCAGGGCCATGCTTGCTTCGTTGGAGGCAAACAGCATTTCTCTCTGGTCTTATTACTTAGAGACCCAACGTGGCCAGGCAAATATGCTGGTAAGATCTAGCTAGTCCCACGATGCTTGTGGTAGCATGAGAGAATATTTATACCAACCAGTATAGAATACTTGGTCAGATAAACTGCCACATTTAGACTACCCCCTATCTACGAATGACCTGCAGGGAGGCAATCCAGGGCAGATGCAGAGGTTCTTAGAGGAGTCCCACAGCACACTTATAAACACTGTAGCTATACACATTTAAATTGTCTACTTGCTTTTGCTTTTAGTAGCATGTTGAAATAAACAAACTGCTGTAAATACATGTTTATACAACATCAAATGCATTTGAATGTTAAATTCTT
>JAJIBD010025958.1:0-75456 GCA_021461705.1 Cryptotis parvus | reverse complement strand
CCCTGGGTCCCTGACTGAGGGAAGCCCCCACCTGGCTGGGTCCCAGGACAACTCCAAATGGGCCTGCTGTAATACTTGATGCTGGTGTTGGGGGGTTTCTTCTAGGTGCATCACAGACTCAGTCCTTCGTCTGCAATCTTTTTGCGCCCTTACTGCTCCAAGTGTGACCTCTCATTGAATCCCCCTGCACCAAGAAAACCCCCCACTCACCGAGTCATGAACCCTTAAACCCAGAGAAGCTTACCTGACTATAGGCACATTTCACCTTTTTCAGTTCCACCAGCTTTAAGAGTTGCTGGCTTGTTTTCTAGACTCAGATATCTCCCAATAAGCACGTCTAAGCAAAATAGGAATGTGGGTTAGCACTGCATGGCCACGCGAAATAGTTGAGGGCACAGAAAGTGTTAGACCAACACTTTTAAGGGAGTAAAAGCTTGCTTTGAAAAATAATAAAACAGATCAGATCTCAGATAATTAGGGAATCAGCAACATTACAAATCTCTTAGAACAATACACTAAAGGATTTTACCTAGCCCTAGCAGACAGGGATGCTAGTCCTGGCAAACCATGGAGCTCAAATGATCCCTATGGCCTCATCAGTGAGGAACTAAATTTAATGCCCATGCAATGGCCATGGAAAGAAAGCAATCACGGGAAGAAAAAATTCAACCTGCTGAAAGATGGACTGAATTCAGGGTAACAAAGATTCTATACAAATGGAGTTGAAGGAGTTAAAAACACAACAGCAAGCCGCAGCAACAGAATTGACCATGTGGAAGAGACTATATCAGTGAATTTGAAGACAAAATACTGGCGTCACCATTACTGAAATGACAAAAGAAAAGAGAAGTAAACAAATGGAAGAAAAGCAAGTCATGATAGATAATAGCAAGAGGAATAATCTTAAAATCATGTGAATATCAGGAGAGAAAAGGAGAAAGGGGAAGAATGGCTGGTGGAGGAAATATACTGAGAACTTCCCTGATCTCTGAAGAGAGTCACCTTCACACAGAGTCAAGGGCCTAAGGAGCACCAAACAAAATAAACTCAAACAAAACAAGTCCAAGACACATAATGATCAAAAATATTAAAACTAAAAGAAAAAGACAGACTACTTAAAGCAGCAAGAGAGAAGAAAGCTCTCAAAAACAAGGGAAACAATATAAAATCACAAGAGAGCTCCAATATGATATCTTACGCTAGGAAAGAGTGGAATGATATATCAGCACTGTCTGAAAAATCTTCCAGCTTAGAGTGCACTACCCTGCAAAGCTATCATTGAGACTTGAGGGAGGGATAAACACCTTTCAGACAAACAAGAACTGCAAGGATTTGCAGAAACTAAACCAATCATGCAAGAATTACTGAAAATTCACCTATAGAAAACAGACTCTTGTAAAAACAACTTGATTACACACACACACAAATGTCAACACAGCCCTATATATCATTAATCTCGCTCAATGTCAATGGATTCACCTCCATTAAAAGTAGCTGGATGGATCAAGAAAGAAAATCTGTCCTTCAAACTCGCTCACCATAATACCGCCATTTTCACAGTCCCAACTCCACAGATCATCAGAGTCCCACCCAAGAGAGACGCTGATCTCATGCCCGACTCAGCAGAGCAGCCGAAGTTCAAGCCCAGGTAGGTCGTTCTTGGAGGAGGAAGTCACCGAGCGCATGGAGATGGAACTGGGGCTACCATTCCCCTCTCTGTCCCAGTCCGGGAGGCCTTGTGGTCCTACCCACAAACTGCCTCAAGGCTATCGGCCATCATTGGAGACTCAGACACATGGGGGAAGAGCTGCCATCTGCTCTCCCAAGTTGTGCAGCACCTGTGGCCGCACGATACATCAAATTAGTGGAACCAATCATGTTCTAGAAACTCAGAAAGTAAATTCGACAGAGATAGAAAGAGAAGAAAAGGTACCTGCTTTAGAGGCAGGCTGGAGTTGAGTGGGAGGGATTGTTTGGACATTGGTGGTGGGAATGGGCACTGGTGGAGGGATGGGTGCTGGAACACTATATGACAGAGACTCAATTATGAGCATCCTTATAATTGTATATCTCACAGTGGTATAAAAAAGTTAAGGGGAAGAAAATAAAATCTGTCCTGCTGCTGCTTACAGGAACACACCTAAACTCCTAAGATAAATATAGATGGAGAGTGAACAATGGAAAACAGTCAAACAAGTCAATGGAAGGTGGGGAAATGCTGGGATAGCCATACTTATATTAGACAAAATTGCATTCAATGTAATGAAGGAAATTAGTGACAGAGATGGACACTACTTATTAATCAAGAGAACAAAAGATGAAGAAATATCATCAACATTTATGTCCCAAATAAAGGCCATTTTTGGATCGCTTAAATATATTGTGAGCAAATTACTTATTTAAAGAATGTCGTAGAGTTTCCTGAAGGACCCAGGAAAGGGCCTTAGCTCATCTCTACTCTGAGGAATCTTGCCATTTAGGCATCGCACGCCAGCCATTTTCATAGAAAGCGGATGTGAGCGGGACTGAGCTACAAGCAAAGTGCTGCCGTTGGAGTTGGAAGGAGGGAAAATGAAGGAACTTCAGGTTCCTTGGAGGTGGAATAACTTGAGCACTGCTTTAAAGATTTGTTCCTATAGCATAAAAATTAAGCTAGTAGATATTTCTACAGCACAATCATTTGTATTCCAATTCCTCCCTTTCTGGGAGGTACACACAGAGTAATATATTAGAGACATGAAATTTATCACTAATCACCACACAGAAAAGTATTATTTGACCCAGAAGAATTGGCAAAGGATAATTTCTAAATATATATTGCATATAGATTCAAAGAGTATGTCATTTTATTAAGAGCTAATTCAATTACAGGTTAGGTTATGGCAGACAGATTGAGTCAGGGGCTTAAGAAGAGAAATGGAAATTGTGCCAAACCATTGGAATACCAAGAGGTGTGTTAATACTTTGATGATGACTCAGCTAAAGCGTCCTCATTGTCCCACAATATTCTTATAACTTCATGAAAACTCAGACCCTGTCTTTCATTTATCTGATTATATGCAGAACCCCAGATAGTTTAGGATGCACTGCTAGAGTGACAAACTCGCATACGATTCCAGAATCTGTTTGATGCTCTTGAGAGGAAGTGACAAAATTTCCTAGATTGTGATTCATTCTAGTTCTCTCATTCACTGGTTGTGTGAACTTCACAATAGCACTTGGGCTTTGAAGCACAGTTTCTTCTAAAAAGGCCAACATGCTGAGGCTGGAGAGATAGTACAGTGGAGTTAAGGGCTTTCCTTGCATGACTTGGGTTTGATCCCTGGTGCCACATATGGTCCCTTGAGCACTGCCCAGGAGTGATCCTTAGCACAGAGACAAGATCCCTGGAGCACAGAGAGAGTAAGCCCCAAATACCACTTTCTGCAGTCTCAAAAAACAAACAAACCAGGAAGAAGACCCACTTGAAATCTGCTTATTATGAGGGTCAGAGGTGAAGGTGTTCTCATAAAGCTCCTGACACAAACCCTTGCGAATACAGCACTCTACACATTCAGCTACTTGCACAATTGCTATTTCTTGGTGGGAGTCACTCAATCATTGGCTATTGAGTCCTCCCTAACATAAGACATTTTACCAGGTTCTAGCCCTTACCTGCCATCCCAGCAAAGCCTCGCAAGAAGAATGAGAATATTTAAAAATAATGAATTCAAAGCATTTCTATTTCATCCAGATAATTTAATAATCAGTTGTTAATTAATAGTAAATATTTCATGAAAAACAAAGATGAAGACTATTTTTACTAAAAACTCTGGAAAGAATCATGAAGGCTTATGCATAATGAAAGAAAAAGCACCTTAATTTAGAAGGAATGCCTGGATATGTAAAGCAAATGTCATGAATGAAATGGTAAATATTGAGACAAATAAAATGTTCACTAAAGAAAACAGTAAGTCTACAGGATAAGCTTGGAAATTTTATTGTTTTAAGTTAGAACTAAAATACTAGGTAATAATATGGGGAAATTTAATTAACAAATTTTGAATGCAATTGAATTACTTAGAGGAACTAGAGTTGTATCAGTATCTTTTGTTTTTGTTGATTCGTATACACAATAAAAGAACAAGAGAGAAGGCTCAGCTTTCAACACAGAGTCTGGAAGGACTGTTGACAGGACAAGTGGGTGAAGCTGAATTGCAGCCTGCAAGACCTGAGGAAGGCACCTGACAGAGCTTTATCTCTGGGAGCAGCATAACTGTTCTGAAAACTTGGTAAGTTGCACTAGTAGATTAGGTATGGGAACAAATATATCCAATTACTGATCAAGAAGTTGTGATATACAATGGAATACTATGCAGTTCTAAGAAAGAACAAAGTCATGTAATTTGCAGTGACATGGACGGAACTGGAGGATATTATGCTGAGTGAAGTCAGGAGGAAAACGGACAGATGCCAAGTGATCTCTCTTCTGTGGAACTTAAAGATAAGCAGCAAAGATAAAGATAAAGGACCAAAGAGAGCACAATGGGAGTCACTGACCTACACAACTGAGGATGTGAAGGGGGGATCTTGGGGACAGAGGGAGGTATACTGGTGGGTGTCCTGTGCTAGAATTAAATATGTGGAAAACCATCATTAACATTACTGTACACCACAAACTCATCAATTAAAAAATAACTCTCAAAGTAGTAGAAAGAAAAATAAATTTAAAGTATCCAAAATAAGAAGTGAAAGATAAACAAAGAAAGTTAAATAAAAAGTCAAAGATTGTAACTTCTTACAATCTTAAAAAGGATTTTTTTCATCTTAAGGTTGTAAGAAACCAGAGTATTTCAAATAACAGGAATAAATTTATACAAATTGAATGTATTAGTTAAAGCAGATCATTTCAGAATGGTTGATAATTTTAGTCTTTATTTAAAAACATCTTTAAGTCTTAAAGTATAACAACAGATTTGTTGACAATGTTGGGATGGATCTACTTAGTATTCCAGGTTAAATGCTGGAAAAATGAAAACAAATATAATTTTATTAGCATCAGCAAATCAACTTTTAGGCAAAAAATAAAAAATTAAAATACTCAGTAGAAGATTCTCAAGGATTTATTCATTATGAAGATAAATTAACATTGTATACCCATATATTTATATGTGAGGTCTGTCACTGTCTGTCACTGTCTGGAATTTCTTTAATTCCACATATTTCACATTAAATATGTGGAAAAATGATGGTTTTCCACATATTTAATTCCAACACAGAACACGAGTCCAATATTATTCCAAGGGTTTGCTCTCATGAGCGGGAGAGACCATGCTGGCCGACTCGGAGTGGGAGTTTTGGGCCTTGCCCTTCCTCCACCTCCATGCCTGTTGCTCGGAAGAGAGACCCACCCACGCCAGACTCAGCTAATTTGCAACCCCGGAAGAGATCCAGACCCATCCACTTCAGACCCACAGCTATGCTGCTCTGCCGACCCCATGTGGAATCAACCCATGGAGCTGACCTCTCGGTAAGGGACTTGGCCATCCCTGGCCGAGTCCAACATTGCTCAAGGGTTTGCTCTCATGAGCGGGGGAGAGAGACCATGCTGGCCGGACTCTGAGTGGAGTTTGGGGCCCTGCCCTTCCTCTGCCTCCATGCCAGTTGACCGGAAGAAAGAGAGCCCATCCACGGCAGACCCACATGTCCCTTGGCACATGGCCGCTTTGTGGCCTTGTTATTTTTATAGGATACTGAATTTTTGCATAAGGTTCTTCCCAATTTCTTTCACATTTATACATAGTAAACAGCTATAGACATGTTTTAACTGATACCAGTAAGCCTGGCAAGAAGCCAGAGTAAACCACACATTATGCAGTTAGTCATTCTCAACATCTAGACTCCATAGTTCCTCAGAGCTCCATCCAAGAGAAAACCTGATCTTCCCCTTTAAGTTTCATCAGTAAATGCTCGGGTTGAGCGCCTCTACTGAGACTATACCACCTACACGGTAAAGCCTGGCAAGCTACCGTGTTTTATTTTCTTTTTATGCCAAAGACTAGTAACTATTATGGACCTCAGTTCCATAACCTAAAGAATGGTTTCGGCTCCTCCTGTCCCTGTAGCAAGTAGATGCCCTTGGGTTGCACTTGCTTGTGACAGGACTAATGGAGATGTTACTAGTGCCCACTCAAGTAAATATGTGAGGTAAATTGGCAAAATTGAGAGACAAAATATATGCCATATATTGACAAAATTAATTAATAATTAATTGACAATTGAAATACATACCATATATAACTTGCCTATATTTAATTAACATTGTATATACATATATTTATATGGAAGCAAATTGGCCAATTAAGAAACAAAATATAAGCCAACCCTCTCAGAAATTAATAAATAAAAATTGAATTTATTGATGATTTCATAATGAGTAACATCTTGGATTCATTGATATGTAGAGTTTTATATCCAACAATTGGGGAAAAAAGTTTCTGCCTGGAAATATAAAATTGTCTACACATAGGCTACAAAATAAATTTAAATACTACAATCAAATTATCAACATTGTATAGACCTATCTTATAAAATGTATTAAAATAAATCAGTAAGAATGGTATGGTCAGGCCTCAACTATTTGAAGCATATAGGAAGGAATGTGTTTAAAAATGAATACATTAAAAATAAAATTTTTTAAATATTCAGAACTAAATAACAATGAACACACTATTAAAAAGAGATTTAGCTAACACAATATTTAGAGGAAGATTTATAGCCTTGGTCCATAAATATTTTATGATAGTTAAAATTAGTTAAGAATTTCTGAGCTATCATAGGTGGATTGACTATTATATTCTACCTAAAAAATTTGACCCTATCTAGGTAAAAGAGAAAAGAAAATGCAGCAGTTGTATGTTATAAGTCCGAACATAGATGGACAAGTAGTAAGAACTTAATAAAGTCAAGAAACATGATTATAAGAGCCAAGGAAAAAAACAGAAGAACCTGCATTCATACTTTGTGCATGGAAAGGTCAGGAAATGGGGCTGAAGGTGAGCTTAAGACAGAGCAGCATTATGAATGCATTTAAGAAACAACTTGAGATAGAGATGCATTTGCTAATGGAAAAAGGAAGTCAACAGTCTCTTTCCCTAGGCAATGCCTGTCGGAGGCAAACCTTGGGAAAACCCTGTAAAAAGGCACCTTGGACACAGGAAACACTTGCATATGCTGCCGGAGCCCAGGTGCTACTTGCGCTGTGTCTCAGTTCTAGAGACTTGGACTTTCGTACTGATGCAGCTGAGGCAGAAGTGGAGGAGGCAGGTCTCTGTGTTCTCTGGCGAGCCCCAGGTTCTTCAATATTTTCCAATGAAAATATTGACTAAAAAAAATGCTCAGACTCAGTTGGAAAGTAGAAAAGTTTATTAGAAAGTAGAAGAGAAATGAAATAGAAGCTCCCCAAGTGAGGAGGAACTTAGTATAGGACTAAGTTAACTATGGCACTTTTTGTTTTTATGTTACAGGGAATGCAGGGAACTTAAAGGTAAGGGTTTTCCTGCAGACTAAATTAGATGGAAATTGGGCTCTTGGCCAATGTTGGAGGATGGAGGATCTAACAGATCCTTTTCTGGTCATTTGTCCTGAGTAGTTCCTGTCATCTAGTCCAGAGGCTAAGATCTAGAGCAGAATTTTATGATGGACAATTGGTAACCCCCTGTTTATCAGAAAAATCCCAGAACTTTGTAGGAAGTCAACAACATATGACGGACCAGCCCAACAGGACTGCTCACAGCAGCTGGTGAGGTCGGACTGAAACGCCTCTCTCAGTATCTAACTCTGGGATGTGTGCATGGGATCTCTCTCTGCTCTTGGTCATGTTGCTCTCATTTTCTTCCCCTCCTTCCCCCTTTCTCAAATAAAATCTGTTTTTACTTCACTGCAGTCTAGTCTTGAAATTCCTTTTTCGGTTAGAAAGACAAGATCCTGCAAGGCCTGGGTAAGGCCAATCCTCTCCAGCCGGGTGGCAGAGAGTGGGAGAAAGTGAACATCTCTCTCCTCCCCGCCGCATATATACCACCCATCGGGGCCCACCGACTTCACACCCAGGAGGAAATATAATACTTTGGAATCACCATTAATTTTTTTTAAATTAAAGAGCCAAGATTTACAAAGATACCGGTAGTTGAGTTTTAAGCATATAATAATTCCACACCAATCCCTCAACAGTGTCAACTTCCCTCCCCCCACTCTCTCCCAGATTCCCCTCCCCACCCCATCCCACCCCCTCTATTTCACCCCACCTGTCAACGTAACAGGCGCAGTACAAAGTTCCAGTGGTTGCCACTTAGATCTCATGTTTTCAGCTCTGTTGACTCTGCTTTGGATATATGGCTCTAACCCTCTCATATCACTGGTATAATTGAAGCCCTGATGCGTGCTCACCCATTATTCTTCTTTCATTTCTTTTATGTCATCTCCTCTCTAAACACAGAGTCAAGGATAATCTAAGCATTCCTCTTTCACTACATTTCCTCATCCATTGTTCTTTATTCCACAGATAGGTAAGATCATCCTGTGTTTGACTTTCTTCTTCTGACTTTCCTCAGCAAGACATCTTCCAATTCCAATCACATTGCAGCAAATTGCATGGTGAAATTATTAACTTAATAGTATGCTGTAAAGGTGGTTGCTGATTGTGTATCACTTACAGGCATTCCAGCCCTTGCTCTTAGGCCTGCTAACTGTCCTTAACGTACCTGATAATGAAAACAGTAACTCATTTATCTGGAGTCAGGAAGGGGGTAGGGCAGCAGATTCTGTGTTCAATAAATGGCCAGACTTCTTGCTTGGGGGAACAGTTCAGGGCTGTCTTGTAGCTAACTTGAAACTTAGATGGCCACAGTTTCTGTCTGTCTCATTCTTTTCAACAGACCTGCTAGATATGCTAGGTGTCAATAGAATTGACTTTATTATGGTAAATTTACATAAAGTGAATTAACTAGACATCTGGAAAGGCTATTATAAAACAGAAAATTTGTTTCTTCCTTCCTTCTTTTCCTTATAGGCACAAAGATAAAATTATGAAGGTTTGTGGGACCAATATCTAAAAATTAAGAAAGAACAGGAACTAGAGCCTTATTTTGGCAATATTTTTTTTCTCTAGTGGAATTTATTGATTTTAAAATGGTAGCTGAGGGGCCAGAGCGATAGTCCAGCAGGTAGGGCATTTGCCTTGCACGCGGCCGCCCATGCCGACCCGGGTTCAATCCCCCGGCATCCCATATGGTCCCCCGAGCACCGCCAGGAGTAATTCCTGAGTGCAGAGCCAGGAGTAACCCCTGAGCATTGCCGGGTATGACCCAAAAAAAAAAAAAAAAAATTAAATGGTAGCTGAGAGAGGGAAAAGTTAACCAGAGAAAAGCAACTGAAAAGCAGAACAGCTCTCCACATTTTCATGGCGTCACATGCAAAGTTGGTTATTCAAGAACAGTTACGTTTCATACAGAACCCATTTATGGCAGCCATCAAAAATTAAAGAGCTAATTGAGAATAGAACTTGTCAATATGCATAAAACCTTTACAGAGGAAGTTATAAACCTTATTAAAGCCTATGAAAGAATGCCTCAGTAAATAAAAGCATTTACCATGTTCACTAATGGGAAGACTTTATTTTATAAAGATGCCACTTCTTCCAATTTAATCCGCAATCAAGAGTCTAATAAGATTTTGCACAGAACTATTCTAAAATACACATTTTAATTTATTAAATACACACATTCAGAGAACTGTCTTTAGTGCTAAAATGTGTCATGCACTGTTCTAAGTAATTTATAATATTTATTCATTTCATCCTTAATACAACTCTGTGAGATAAATACTATTATAAGCTGTGATGGCTAATTTGTGTGACAATTTGATAAGTAGAGAGTGTTTAAATCACTGTATCACTGTCTTCCCATTCATCATAGATTTGCTCGAGAGGGCCCCAGTAACATCTCCATATGTCCTGTTTTATGCTAGTAGAGCCCAAGGCATCTGCTTGCTACAGGAACATACAGAGCCTCAATCCATTCGGAACGAGGTCTATAATTGTTACTGGTATTTGGCATATATATCAAATATCAAATACAATACGGGTAGCTTGACAGGCTCTGCCGTGTAGGTAGCATACTCTTGTAAGCATCTCTAAGTCCAGCATTTATTGGTGAACCACGCGGCCGCTATGCCACGCGAGCCGGGCGCTGATAGGCTGGTCTGCTGGGTGGAGGTCTGACGAGAGAGAAGTTCGGATGTCGAAAATGGAGGCCCCTCATGGAGTGGGGGTCGTCTGGCTTGTTGTGAGGCTCTGCTGGGGTGGTGGGCCAGGGCTAGAACCCACCATCCCTCCCGGGCGCCTCATGAGCGGTTGGTCACAGGGAGAGCCAGTAGCAGCTCTGTCCCATGTCTGCAAGTCTCATGAAAAAAATTTCTTCATATGTCTGTAAGGTTCTGGAGGAGTAACTAGAATTTGATTCATTGCATTAATGTATGGACATTATCCGACCCACTGAGAACCTGAATATAACAGGAAGAAGAAGGAAGGGAGAATTCATATTTTTCTCTTGATCTGGGATGTTCATCTCCTCTACCCTTTAGATTATTCTTAGTCCTGTCTCAAGTTGAATTACACCATCCATTTACCTGTACTGCCCAGTTCTTAAGTAAATATATATATACATATGTGTGTATATGTACAATATAGTTTGAACTTACATCTTTAAATAGCATATCTATATTAGTCTTTAGAACTCTTTCATTTCTCTAGAAATGAAATTTAAATACTGTCACATTCTTCTTCAAATAACTGGTAGTATACTACTAATTTTCCGTATTCACTTATGTTGGGGAACGCTGCCAGGGTCCCCGACAGTGCCGGGAAACGAGTTCCCTTCTACCTCCGAAGCCGGTGGGGAATGGATGAAGACTCAGGAATCCGATGCAGTTTTAAAAAGGCTTTACTTATCACAGGTTCAGGCATACAAGTCAGCAATAGGAAAACCCTGTGCTTAGGATTCCCGGCTAGAACTCCAGCCACGTGTAGGCCAAGATGGCGGCCACCACGTGTTAAGGCCCTGTAAAGAGGAGACAAAGACAAGACTCCCAAAAATAGTGCAAGCCCCCAAAAGAGACCCCAAAAGAGCCCAAAGAGAGAGAGAGAGAGAGAGAAAGAGAGAGAGAGAGAGAGAGAGAGAGAGAGAGAGAGAGGAAGCAGGCTGGTTTTATATCCCTGCAACTCAGTCCTCCCACTATTATGGGGAAGCAGGAAGGGTCAAATGTCCCTAGGTAATTTCTCCCAGCACCTCACCTAGGCCCTATTATATGCTAATGTTTTGAGCCAAGATCTGATCTGCCTGGAAATGCCTTATAGGGTACAGAAGGGGGTTTCTGAGATGTCATGTCTCTGTACCAAAGACTAATACTAATGCCAGTTAAATATTTCTCCAAGTCTTCACAAGAGTCTCGTCTACTTCACAGTAGTTTTGTATTTTAGTTGCCTTTGAGTTATCAGGGAGCCATGCTTGCTTGCTTGGAGGCAAACAGCATTTCTCTCTGGTCTTATTACTTAGAGACCCAACGTGGCCAGGCAAATATGCTGGTAAGATCCAGCTAGTCCCACGATGCTTGTGGTAGCATGAGAGAATATTTATACCAACCAGTATAGAATACATGGTCAGATAAACTGCCGCATTTAGACTACCCCCCTATCTACGAAGTGACCTGCAGGAGGCAATCCAGGGCAGATGCAGAGGTTCTTAGAGGAGTCCTGCAGCACACTTATAAACACTGTAGCTATACACATTTAAATTGTCTGCCTTTTTGCTTTTAGTAGCATGTTGAAATAAACAAACTGCTGTAGATACATGTTTATACAACATCAAATGCATTTGAATGTTAAATTCTTAGACATAGAATTGATGAATTAAAATAGTCTAATTTCCCTCCAAAACACTTGCACTGAGTTGGAGCTAGTACAGCAGCAGGACACTTGTCTTCTATGCAACTAATCTAGGTTTGCTCTCCAGCACCCTGTATGGACTCCTAAACACCACTGAGTGTGACCCCTGACTCAGAGCAAAGAGTAATCCCTGAGTAACACCACGGTGGGTCTAAAAACCCAAAACAATGAAATAAAATAGAATGCTTGCACTAATTTGAAATTTCACCAATAAGTGTAAAATAATTTTTTCTGGCTATTTTTTTAAATGATGCTGTGTGTGTTTTATGTCTGTTCTGATAGGGAAAGCATACTATTTTAGTTTCATTTAAATTATTTCATAATTGTTAGTGAGTTTGCACAAGGATTTCAAATACATTTCATCCTATTGTTTATTGATAATTTTATTTCATCTTCTATGTCTAAACATGCAATGTCAGTAGTTTCTTTTTGATGTAATAAATAAAGGTTTATTTAGTTACAAATGACTAGTAATTTATATGTCATATGTGAATTAATTCACCATTTTCACTAAATTATAATAGCATATTCATTAATTAAATTCCCATATAAACTTGGATCTATTGCTGAACACTTTTTTCCAATGAGCTTTTTATTTATATGCCAGAGCAGATTGTTTTGATTAGTTAAGCTTATCATATCTTATTTTCTATTTGGTAGGATGTGCCTTCAAAATTATTTTATTAATTGGTTGTTCTTATCTTGAATTATTTATTTTTCCTATGAAATTTGTTTAAAATAAAGCATCTTTGCTTTTTATTGAAGTGTAGATTAATCTAGAAAAATGTAATAGTGTCAAATCCTTCTAAGAACACAATTCAATGCTATATGTTGTCTTTCTAAATTAATCTACAAACAGCCTTCTGCAAGAGAGTTCAGAAATTAAGAGACTTAGCAATTTAGTATTCCGTGTCTTTCAACTAGACCTAAAAGTGTTCCTCATATAAATAATGGCACTTTTCTCAGTGCCTTAGACATTTCATATCTCTTATTACTATTGGAAATAACATTTCCTTTTCAGTGTTTATAACTTGTTTGTACATGGAAAGCTATTTTTTGTGATTATTTTTCACCACATTGAACTCTCTGCTTTCTTTAAAATGTTCTCATTTGCTTCTCTAGGATTTCCCATGTTAAAAAGGAAATGATGCTAAGAATAATTATTTGGCCTCCTTTTATCTATGTTATATTGATTATTTCTTTTCTTGGTAAATTTGAATTAGTGTAAAGTTCCAGAGTAATGCTAAATAAAAATAAGGGACTTCTTTTCTTAATTTCTGCTCTGTTTGAAATGCTTCCAGAAAAACAGCCATGACAAGGTGCATATAAAGTGGACCATATTCTTGTACATATTTAATAGTAATCTAAAAGTTCCATTTAATTTGGTTATAGTAGGACATTTTACATCAGGAATAGATGTTGTCTTTGTTTTGAAAATCTTTGGAGCTTCTCAAATTTTCTGCTAGTTGAAATCTATTCTCGGATGTGGTCATTCGACTTTTATTATGCCATTGAATTGTAGTTTTAAGTAAGCAAATACTATTTTATTTATGATTTTTCAATGATATTGTAGAAAAGTTAGTATGTAGTAGCTATTTTCCTTCCATCCTGGTCAAGATTTGCTGTCAAACTTATTCTCCTTTTAAAGACAGAATTTGGAAGTTACAGAATATCTCAGTATGTTTTAAGACAGTTTGCAGGCTATTAGAATTTTGTTGTCTTGGTTTTATATTTACTACTGAAACCATTTGTTACATGCACTGATGTCGATTTGGGAAATGTGTATTTTCATAGAAAAGTTATCATTTCATCATAGTACCTTATTTATTTTCCCCTGCCCCTCGAGGTGTTGCAGGTGTGGCTGCAGTGCCCAGCTATGTTGGCAAGTGGCAGACAGGAGACAGACTTGTCCATACCCAGGGCTCTGCTCTGTGGGCCCTGGATGGTTGATGGTCTGACATAGAAAAAGACTGGGCCCCTTGGGATGAACCCAGAACCACGGCTGAGCCTGGCAAGCTACCTGTGGTGAATTTGATATAACAAAACAGTAACAATAATGGACCTCATTCCCAGCAAATGGAGATATTACTGGCACCCACTCAAGCAATCGATGAACAATGGGAAGACAAGTGATACAAGTGATATTTATTTTCATGGTATCAAAAGAGACATGCAATCTATTGTTGAAGTTTTCATTTACTTGAGGTCAATTTTCCCACTTCATTTCTAATTTTGTGCAGACCTTCGTTTACTTTATTACATTACCTAGTATTATTTATTTCCTCTTTTTTAAAAAAAAATTCATTTTTAGATAACATACTAGTTGGGGGGAAAACTAAACATATAACAAAGTGGACCCACAGCACAGTAACTTTAGCCAGATAGAGGTTGGGCTCTCTTTTATACGACAGACCAACTGGTTCAGAAAGGTTAGAGCTATTTCATAGTCACCTGTTTCACAGAACTCATTCAATGGGGCCAGAGAGATAGTACAGAGGGTAGAGTGCTTGCTTACCTTGCACACAGCCCACTGGGTTCAGTCCTCAGCATCCCATCTGGTGCCTCAAGCACCACAAAGAGGGATTTCTGGGTGCAGAGTCAGGGAGTATGTGATACATACCCCCGAGTTGTATGTGACCCCAAAAACAAAATAAAACAAAAACAAGTTTATTCAAGAACCTGGTTTTTCTACATGCAGTTACCGCCATCCTGGGGATGATTTCCTTATCTGATGACCAAGTGATAAAACTGTCAAGCTGCAGTCCAGAACAGGACAGGGAGGAGAAGCCCCAAAGTAGGGCATTTCCTTGAAAATCACATAGACAGAGAAGGGGGCTCCCGTCATTCCTGCTGCATCCCTTTGTGAACACTTACTCAGCTGGGCTCACAGCTACAGAAAAACTGTGACCATCACAGGTCAAGCATGTACCCAGCTAGACTGTTGCTAGGAGGGGAGAAATTAGATTTGGTAGGGACTGGAAGTTTGCAACTGGTGTATGAATTTATTTCCATTTTGTTTTTCATAAATCATATCAGCCCACTTTGCTTAATTTTGTTATCACACCTTTGCTAACTTCTGAAATGGAATTCAACTTACCATATCAGAGTTACAATATTAGAAGTGCTTAAAATGCCCTCCTTGTGGGCTTATGGCAGAATTATGTCTCTCCACAGTCATGCAAGTTTCGTATAAAAGAGTAAGTTGTTTTGCGTAGTGAAATGGAGTAGAAGGTATGTCCCTGCCTTTTTAAATTTAAGGAGAAATCCAACACTTTTCCCTTCCTCAGCCCCTCTCTGCTGGAGGCCATGACCCCATCTAGTCTTGCTATCCTTCCAGAAAGAACGTTCATATCTTCAGCAACCCAGAAGCTTCCTGTCCACTGCGCTCCTGCAAGTTTAACAGAGAATTCATCGCACAGGCATGGTAGAGTATCTCCAAGCCTTTCCCTTTCCCAGGCCCTGGGGAGTACCTGAAAGCTTCACGCTTCTAATTATGGGTTTGTCTATCTGGTGGTCAGCACCCATTCTGAAAGCTGTTCAGAAGCTCCTTAAGAGTCATTAGAATCGTCCTCTGACCATTTTTCCTGGAAATAAACACCAGTGCCTCCCCAGTCAAAAAAAAAAAAAAAAGTCATTAGAAGAATAACAGTGACAATCAAAAAATAAAAATAATGGATCTCCTAGAATCTTGGAAATATTTGGGAAGACCAAATACTAGAAGTTTTATTTCACACTTACATTCTTAGAATGAGATCTTTAATCTTAAAGTGTGAACTTTTAGGGGTTCTTGGAAATTTTATGATACTTCACCTCATGGGAGTTTTATTAATCATGCCCTCCACTGTTTTCCACTATTCTGGAATTTTTTACCTTAATTTCCAAATAGTTTGGACGAGCAATTATGATTGCTCAGCTTCACGACACTTCTGCCTTCTTCCTGAGTGGCTATTCCTTGTCCCTTTGGGGAGGGTTCTTGTAGGGAACAAAAAAACCAGCTACTTTGGCTTCCTCATTCAAAGACCATATTCCCCTACTTTCTACCAATTTTTTAACAAATTTCTATCTTCTACCAGTGCTTTAAGTATTCAAAATTTCCCAATTGTTATATACATGATAACCTCTACATATATGTATGGCAAGCTACAATGTGTAAGAGATGGGAAAGAGAGAGAGAGAGAGAGAGGGAGAGAGAGAGAGAGGGAGAGAGGGAAGAGAGAGAGAGAAGGAGAAAGAGAGAAACAAAAAGAGAGGAAGAGAGAGAAAAGAGGAAGAGTGCCTGCTATAGAGGCAGGCTGGGGGAGGTGGGAGGGAATCTGGGGACACTGGTGGTGGGAAATGTGCACTGGCGGAGGGATGGGTGCTGCAACATTGTATGACTGAAACCCAATCATGAACAGCTTTGTCAATGTCTGTCTCACGTGTTATAATAAAAATATAATTTTAAAATTTTTTCCCAATTGTTATTTGTAAAGAATTTACAACTCTCAAACAGTTGAGAGTTTGTAATTGTTGCTTTAATAGACTTTGAAAAAAAATTCAGCAGGCTTTGGGTTCTCATATTTTAAGGTACTTTTTCCAGTTCAGTGGCTTTGTAAGTCTTATATGTAATAATATAATAGATATATTCAGTATTATTTCATCTGTTATGTGATGTTTCCATGTCCTGATTTTAACATTTCCTTATTCTAAATTCACTGTATAACTGTCTTCCCGTTCATCATTGATTTGCTCAAGCAGGCACCAGTAGCATCTCCGTATGTCCTGTTTCATGCTAGTAGAGCCCAAGGGCATCTGCTTGCTCCAGGAACATAAAGAGCTTCAAACCAAAATTAGATGATTTAATTTTTATTGTTTTGGTTGTTCTGTGGCATTTCTGTGAAAATGTCCTTATTTACTTGCTATTCTATGTGTGTGTACAAATAATGCATGTTTTTTTATACCTGAGCAGATTTTATTATACCTTCATTTCCCCATTTCCAATGACAATGAGGCAAAAGCTTTCTTTGTCTTTTATATGTGACTCTATTTACTGAAGTTATCCATTGCAGATTGTCTAGAATAGACTTTTGGAACAGTTGCATTTTAAACATTGCTGCTTACTAAGATGGAAAAGCAGATCTTTGCAAGAATTTGATGCCTCAAATTCTTACTCACAATGAATTCATAGCCACAGCTATTTTCTATTGACAAATATCCACAATCCCATAATATTTCCAAAGAGAGCAGTCCTAAAAATTTCCACATACATATTTCTAAAGCTAGAGTTTGGCTTTGCATCCTGGGTTTATGCAAAGATCTGACATTATATCCATTTCTATCCTAGATGTTACCTTTCCACTAACTTGCCTTGAGTTTCTCAAAAGGTCCACACAGTTCTACAATTCTGTTCTACTCGAGGCCATGACAATCTTACCTCCATATCTGTTCTTTTGTCAGATAAAAATCTTATTTTTCTTAAATAACTGAATCCATGTGGTTATCCTGGGATAAGCAAGGAAGCTTCAGACATTTTGTAACAGTTCTTTGAAGGGTCCCTGAGAAACTTGTGGCTCTTCAGTCATGTTTAAAAGTGTGATATGCCATGGCTTTACTCTTGCTGGAATAGTTTTAGAAAATAAGAATTTACATCCCAGTAAAAAAAAAAATCTGAATTCTTGAAAATGACTCCAGGGAAGACGTGAGTGGGGTGTCAGATTGTATCCACTGTGTGAGGTCCTATCAGAAGGAAGCCAGCTGAGGGCCTGTTTGTCAAGAATGATGGCTCCTGTGCATGTCTGCCTCCGGAAGAGATTTGCCAGCCCAGATCATCACCTGGAGATGTTTCCGTCAGATAAAGTCAGTCTCAGAGTCCTTATCCTCCACTATCCAAAATATATTTCCCCGGTTTTATTTTCCATTCACATTTAACTTTGTTACATGTAAGCTCTTGTGTTGCAAATACTCAGTAAACTTAAATATGATGCCTATAAATCCCATTTCATATTCTGCACAAAACCCTTAATTCAAATGCCAGCTTCCTCTTACAGTCTAGGATAAGTCCACTGTAGAGGTTCTGTGTGGGTGACTTTATAAAGGGGTGAAAATCAGGCCAATAAAGCTGTCTGCGCGTCTCTTAACTTGAGGCCAGTTCTGGAGCATAAATTAATCCTGACCTTAGGTGAAGCAGTATTTCAGCTGAGAATGACGGAGCCTCTTGTCAATACATTTATGCATCTAAGCATTCTTGGCTATTAAAAAAGTCAGTCCTTGGTGACTTAGTCAAATTTAAGAGCACGTGATATGCCATGGCTTTACTCTTGCTGGAATAGTTTTAGAAAATAAGATTTTTTTTCTTGGTGTGATTGGGGGAAAGCAGCCTGCATACCTCACTAGCTTACTTGGAAAATGTGGATCTTCACAATCCTGCAAGTTCCTGTGGCAGTAGCAAAGTTTTTCTGTTTTTGCTATACTCACTAGGGCTGTGGGTGCTTGACCACACACAGAGACACCGAGTCACTGTATCAGGAATCACAGCAATTTGTCTACCCCACATATTGTCAGAATAAGTGTTTGTTATTGTGCCACCAATGATGGAGAAACTATTTCCAGCTCATGTTAACAAAAAACAATCTCAGAGAGTATAAAAAAACTGCTTAGAGAATATTGGCTTTTTTAAAGTTCAGAGAAAGACTGCTAAAGACAACCTTGGATGAAAGGAAAAACAATTAGTATTGAATTATGGTTAAGAACACTGGAACCAGATTGCCTGGGTTCAGATCACAGCTGAGCTCTCTGGCCTTGAGAAATTACTTAACTCTTCATACCTCAGTTTTCACATCTGTAAAATTAGCTATATATTACCTATATCATGATATTATTGTGAGAATTAGATGTGTTGCTACATTGAAAATACTTAAAATTAATGTCTGATATTGTGGTTTATATATAAACTATTACTACTGCTGCTTCTACTACTATTATTTATCACATATGGACAAGAGGATACTCATTAGATGTATTTATGACTCCTTTCATGTGGAGAACTATCTATTAATTATCACATTTATGTAGTTAATTATAATATGTGGCCTTCTGACCAACGTTCAGGTGGTTTACAGGCCACTCCAGTCTATACTCAGACAACTAGGCTGGATGGTTCAACACTCTAACAAAAAAGTGATATTATTTATTTATATTTATTTGCATTATGTGGTTCTGTGGACCACCAGGCCTACCTCCGATAGTGCAAGGGCCAGCATGCAGTGCTGGGTGCTGAGGGTGAGAATTGGCATGTGTATTTCAGACCTTTTGAGCTATGCTCCTGAGTTCAGATTATTTTCATCAAATCCCACAAACAATACCATGCTGTAATTATTGTACTTGTGTTCACTTTTCTGAGCTCATTGTGTTTTTTATTCAGCACTGATTTTTTTTAGTGCTTTTGCACTCCATACACTGTTCCCAGTGTTGCGAATAGAGCAGCCTGAAAACGGAGGAGGAGCAATGATAGTGTTTTTATGGGGGTTACATTTAAGTTACCACATAGAAGTGACTGAAAAATAAGCAAGTTGAAAATGGAGTATTTCAGAGCATAATGAATGCTATGAGGAGTAATAATTCACAGGGGAAGTAAATGAGGACCTTGTTGGAAGAAGGGAACTGAGAAGAAACTTGAAGCATTACAGGGCAAGATGAAGAGTGCTACCACCATCATACCGACCTAACAAAATAAGGGAAACCCAATCTAATGGCAGTTGGACTATCTGGGAATGTGGGATTTAAAGATACACCTTAAGGTAGCAGTAAAGATTTAAAGGCAACATAACAATGACACACACCGTTGATTTGGGGCAGATGAGGCAGGAGTCCTTGGCGGAAGGAGACTAGTTCATGGTGATGTGGCCTTGGAATACGTCTATGAGAAACCATTATCAACAGTATTGTAACCAAAACACTAAAAATCATTTTAAAAGGTTGTTAAAGTGTGAGAAGGGCCACAACAAGAACAAACCCAGCCCTTGTTATGATTCTTGAGCTCCCCAAGAAGGATAAGAAGGATACAAAATAGTTAAAGCAGTCATTTATTTTATAAAGGTAGAAAAAGAAAGCAAAAGCACCTAGCTGGGGTGAAAGTGTTTATTTAAGGAAGAGACAAAGTAGAAAAAACATTCTCATAGGGAAGAGTGGGGAGCGAAGATGCAGAGATGAACATCAATACCATCTTTGTTAAGCCTGTGTTTATGGTTTCAGACTTTCCACCTTCTCTCTCTCTCCTCCCTGAATGAATGGGGATACCAGAGCTCTGAGGTCCTGATCATATTTGTCCAATTTCATGGGTTTCCTTAGTAACCAGAGATGTCATGGGTGGATATGATTTTGCTATGTGTAAGATTATAATGATTGTATAATGAACTAGTTTGTTCAGTCGTTGGGACTGATTTATGCTTGCATCCTTTGGTTGTAACAAAGGAAGAGACCTTAGAAAAGGGACATAAAATTGAGTGAAATTTTCTCTTCATTATAAATTTTATCTTGGTATCACTCTGCTGGATACCTGGTTCAAATACTAGGGAAATTTGCCCAATTTTGTTTCTCTCTGTCTTTTCTTAAATGCACTTCAGCCATACCATTCACTCCTTACCTCTCTAACGGTGCTAATCTATACTGGAGCCTCAGACATAGTCAGCATACATCAAGAGATACAAGTTCAGTGGAGCAGAAAGTGTATAAACAAATGAAAAATATCTGGTAACTTCAAAAGAAGATAATTAAAAATGATGTGTTTGTCTATGTGAGCTTATATGCCTGTGTGTAGGGAAGATTTCCACAGCAGGTACTAACTGAGCTGACATCCCAGTGACATGAAGGAGCATCATGTTAAAACACTGGACAAAGATCCCAAAGAGGTAGTACAATGGAAAAGGTGCTTTCCCTACATGCCACTGAACAGGGTTCAGCCCCGTGAGCACTTTATGAGTGATCCTTGAGCACAGAGCCAGAAATGAGACTATTCAGAACCAGGTATGGCCCAACCCTCGCTCCCCAAATTAAAACATAATAACAACAGCAACAGTGACAAAAACACTGGACAACATCTTCTGAAAAAAGCAGCTAGTTCAAAGGTCTCTGGAGAATCTACCATCACGTTCAAGGTATAGGAGGAAGACCTTTGGGGTTGGAGCAACAGTTGAGAGAGTGTTGCAAATGTTCAGGGCCATATAAGAAAGCTAAATGGCTCAGTTGTCCTTTCCCTTTAAAAGACTATCTTGTGTCCATTTTTCTTTTACCTGTATTGCAAACGTTTGAGAACAGTGTCCGAAGCTTTTCTTTTTTTCTCTTGGTTCCAGATGAGTTCATATTTAATATTTGGATTAATTTTTTCTTACTTAATTGATTTGATCATCAAATGAACTCTACCTGAAATATCTTGAGTTTATTATCCTTAAAATCCATTCTGTGTTCTTCCTGAAATCAATAATTCCTCCCTCTTATCAAAAGTAATAAAAGAAACTTTGTCTTCAAGGATTTGATGTTCCCTGTATCTCTACTACTCTTGAATTTTAGAAGTTTGCTTTTGACTACCACATAGAATAATGTTTAAAAAAGAAGCACTAGGACTTATCCCAAAGTCCTCTGGGATACTCAGAATCCCTAGGGAAGTATTTTATTCATCTCACTGAAATTCACTAGGTGGTTCTTTCTGCTTTGTGCCGGGCCTGTGGAAGTCTTGATGGCATTACATGATTGGATTATAAGCACAGTCTGTGGAGTTAGATCACTGGGCTTCAGATCTTGGCTCTACCAATCATAAGCTGTTCGATCTGGGACAAATAAACTATTTAATCTTAGCATTCATTTCTTATTCTGCATAATGGGGTTAATAATAAATCTTCCTTTATAGCTAGTATTGAGACTCTGAAGAGGTGATGCATGTAAAGTACTTGCTAAATACTTACCACAATGTTAAGCACTTAAAACATACCCATGTGTATAAACACTTGGGCTATTTATGCTGAACTCAAGGACCCCAGAAAATAGTAGCAATCCTCCCCAAACAAGAACCTGCCCACAGTGGATATACGGGCAGGTTTTGCAGAATGCCAGCATGAGCTACAGCTGCACAGAAAGCGCTCTGCACAGTGGGACATCTCAGAGAGTATTGACCTGGCCCTCATTACTTGTCCATCTTTTCTTTTGACATTCGATTAAAATCATGGCAGGAAAGAACTGGAGGTTAGGGTTGTGTCAGTCCTTACTTTTCTATCATTACATTCTACTAGCACTCTGGGACTGGAGCAATAGAAAGACAATTTTTATAATCCAGTAAATAACCTTCAAGCAGATAAAGAAATATTACATAAGGAATGATGTATCATTAATTATTCTCCATCGTACAGGGACAGGCAGTGAAAGTAGCTTTGGTGTACATAAGAGATACAGATGTTGACCAGGGAAAGAACTTTCAGACAAGGGGGTGTTAAATGCTATAATGCCTTATCAAAAATCGTTAAGAATTCTCATAGTAGGAAAATAAACAGAATAGCTGGCTATTAAATGGTTAAGTTAGATTCTTTCTTGGTAGAAATGAATACTGAAAGGTTCAGGTCAGTTTGTGGATATATAAAGGAGTGGAGAGTGATGCCCAATAGATATTTTCTAAGGTCTCTTTGCCAAATTGCTGTGTGTTGGGGATCCAGTGCTTAACTAAAGGCAGGACCTTCTCTTGTGAATTCAGGGCAAGAAACCAAGTTAACAGAGAGAAAAGGAGATACTCAGGGATAGGTGGGTTGAAGAGCAAGGGACTATCAGTGGCTGGTTCTGTTTTCCATACAAAACATTAGAAGCCTGATAGATGCCCAAGGCTGTGAAAATAAGCAGGAGCCCACTCAACAGTTCCAAATGAACAAGGCACATATCTTCTTGGTTCCCATCGACTTGGTAGCTACAAGGGTAACCCTTTACCTTTGAAAGACCTTAGGCCACAAACAACAAGTGGTGTTGGGAAAACTGGGCAGCAACATGTAAAAAATGAATTTGGACCTGTGTCTAACACCATGCACAAAAAATCAGATCAAAATGGATTAGATATCTCAATATCAGACTTGAATCCATAAAGTACATTGAAGAAAATATAGGAAAAACCCTCCACGACATTGAAGCTAAAAGCATCTTCAAAGGTGAAACATCACTAACAAAGCAACTAGAAGAAAAGATAAATATATGGGACTACATGAAACTAAAAAGCTTCTGCACCTCAAAAGAAACAGTGACTAAGATACAAAAGCAGTCCACAGAATGGGAAAAAATATTCACCCAATACCCATCTGATAAAGGGGTTAATATCCAGGATATATCAGGCACTGGTAGAACTTTACAAGAAGAATACAAACAACCCCATCAAAAAATGGGGAGAAGAAATGAACAGAAACTTCAGCAAGGGAAGAAATTCGAATGGCCAAAAAACATATGAAAAAAATGCTCATCATCACTAATCATCAGAGAGATGCAAATCAAAACAACAATGAGATACCACTTTACACCACAGAGACTGGCACATATTCAAAAGAGCAAGAACAACAAGTGCTGGCTGGATGTGGGGAAAAGGGACACTCATCCATTGTTGTTGGGAATGCCGGCTGGTACAGCCTTTCTGAAAAACAATATGGACATTCCTTCAAAGACTAGAAATTGAACTCCCATTTGACCCAGACATACTACTCCTGGGAATCTACTCTGGGAAACCAAAAATACACAGCGGAAACACCATCCCTACTTTTATGTTCATAGCAGCATTATTCACAATAGCCAGAATCTGGAAGCAACCAGAGTGCCCGAAAATCGATGACTGGATAAAGAAGCTTTGGTACATCTACACAATGGAATACTATGCAGCTGTTAGGAAAAAATGAAGTTATAAAATTTGCCTATAAATGGATGGACATGGAGAAGATTATGTTGAGCAAAATTAGCCAGAAGGAGAGAGACAGACACAGAATGACTGCGTTTATCTGTATAACATAAATATATATGTACATATTAAGATACCAATATCCAAGGTCAAGTGAAACATATATCAGGAGGTCTTGTCAAAGGTGGAAATGATCACAAACGTGTGGGAGTCAGAGGCTAGATAAGACAGAAAATGGAACAGTGTGCTAACAATTGTTGAGGGTACTAATGCCAACCTAGAACTGAGCATTAAATAGAGGCAAAAAAATACACATGACAACCCTTTAATGTATGTTCTGTAATCCATAGTCTGGAGGGGAAGGAAAAGAGAAAGAGAGAGAAAGCGGAAAAAAATAAAGAACCTGCCATGGAGCAGGGTTGGGGAGGGGAGGGAACCGGGGACGTTGGTGGTGGGAGATGGGCACTGGTGGTGGGATGGGTGTTGGAACACTGTATGACCAAAACCCAAATATGAACTTTTTAATTATATATCTTTGTAATTGTTAAAATAAAAAATTTTAAAAACCACTACTATAATAAAAGAATAATGAAAGTCATATATAAGATTGGGCAGAATTCTTGGTCAGGACTGCCTGTTTTTTGGGAAAAAAATCTTCTAATTGTTCAGCATTTGGTTCCTGAGAGGAAAGGATTGAAAATAAAACAGTTCTCTAAAGTTGGTGAAAAAAAAAGTTGGTGAAGTGGAACAAATGCATTGAATTCAGTTAAAGATCTCAGACTTGGGGAGGAGGGGGGGAGAAAGAGAGAGAGACAGAGACAGAGACAGAGACACACAGAGACACAGAGAGAGAGACAGAGAGACAGAGAAAAGAAAAGTGCATGGCATGGGGCAGGGGCAGGAAGGAAACTGGAATGCGTAGTGGGGAATGTACACTGGTGAACTGGTGAAGGGATGGGTTATATTAATAAACCCCCTATCATGAACAACTTTTAATCATGTATCTTACTGTGATTCAATTAAAAATATATTAATTAAAATAAAGACCTTAGGCTTAAACCATAACCACAACCCTATCCAGATAATGCTTCTTCCCACTCCCACATCTCACAGATAAGAAGGTTTAAGTTCTAAAATTTCCCAGTTCCACATTCTCTTCTTAAGAGTGCCATAAACTTGAGAAAGTCACAGAAAAGAATTTACTATGGACTCTAGTTGACTCTGGTGTGGGGCCATGGATCCATTTGGTTTTGTCATAGGTCACAGAACCATTTCTCCCCAAGTCCCAAGTAGCAAAACAAAACTGAAAAAGTTAAACAACATGCCCATGTAATGGAAGATTCAGTGGGTAGAAGAAAAATTAAGATGGAGCTCCAGAGGTCAGTATTTTATGAACTCTTTTTTGTTTCTTTTTTCCAGGGCCATACCCGGTGTTACTAGGCGATACTCCCAGCTTGCTGGGGGTCGCTCCCAGCAGTCCTTGAGAGAATGTGAGGTGCCAGTAATCAAAGCCAGGTCTTTCTCTGGGCCGGAGCAACAGCACAGCAGGTAGGGTTTTGCCTTGCATGTGGAGGACCCAGGTTTGATCCTGACATCCCACCCTGAGCACTGCCGGGTGTGACCCAAAACAGCAAAAAAACAACAAAAAAAAACAGGTCTTTCTCATGCAAAGTAAGAGCCCCAGCCATTGAACTATTTCCTAGGTCCCTTTATGGACTTTTTTAAAAAAGCAATAAAAAAACACTTTCCCCATGTTTATGTATGTTTTGTTAATCACTTCTGATGCCAATTCATTTTTTATTAATGTATACCACAAACCCTGCAGTTATTACAAAATACTTCACGTCAATAGTTCTCCAAGTATGTCTGTCTAGCTGGCCAGTTTTCTAGCTATTTGACCTCAACACGTCATGATAAGTGGAGGAGTGTGTAACATTTCCCAAGCAATGTTTGGACTCTCACAGAAAGGTTGTTCTCTGTTCTCAATCCTCTAGAGCTGCCAGGGGCCTACTGAATTTTTCCATGTTCATAGATGCTCAGACAATGAGAACACTCTTGGGGTCATTCCTCTGGTCTCTGGGGATTATCCATCCTTTCAAACTGCTTCCTACTGCTGGACATATCTCCTCGCGAGACCAAGATTTCAAAAAATCAATCCACATTCCCACCGCCACATCCCCCACCACGCTTGCACCCTCTTGTTTCTTTCTCTTGCTTACCCCTTCCCTGCTATGGCCATACTCAAGGGCAGCCTTTCTTTGTGGTTGGGACCAGTTCCTTCTGTTTCCCACCAGCTCTTACTCTTTGTATGCTGAACTCAGTGTTTTGGATAAAGCACAGAAAATCAGAACTATTTTATCCCATTTTATGTTTCTGTGTGTATGGAGGGTGTACAAAAAAGAGATGGGGTGATAAATGGGAAAGCCTAGCCAATCCAGGCCAGGCCTCAGTTTCGTGCTGAGCCACAGATGGGGCGATGAGGATGTTTTGTTTTTTCTATCCAGGTGCTCCTCCTAGTAACACATGGAACAAATGTCTTTTTTCTATTGTGATGAGGTAGCATGGATAGGTCTATAGCATCATTGCATTTTTACTCTCAGCTGGTTTTATTTCCTATTGAACCTTTAATGTAAATGCATACACAGCAAGTCAAGGCCTGTCTGTTTACCATTTTTTCTTTTTTTTCTCTTTTTCTTTTTCTTTCTCTCTCTCTCTCTCTCTTTTTATTTCTTCCAGGAGTGCTGATGATAAGGAAAGCGATGTCTAAATCTTCTTAATGGTGTTTATGCAAGCAGTTTTGCTTAGCTACAGACTGCAAGGCCCCCTCCCTGGCCCCTTCCTCCCATCGCCCCTGCTAATATTGCTACTTCATTCCTTTCCCTGTTGGCTATTACTATGGACTAGAGCAAATCTAAAACTAAATAATCCCCTTAGTGTCAAGTTTTCGGAGCTGAGCAAATAAATCTAACAAAATGCATTATCTAGGCAGAGGAGGCTGTTGTAAGGGGGAAAGATGAAAGCTATTTTATTTTAAGGCAGAGGATAAATGGTGGATGGTTTGGAACTCAATTGCAATTTTAAGTATTGTTATTTTATTTTACTTAACTACTGCACATGCCCCTTTTAAAATTATAATTAAAAACCATGCAAAGCTCCTAAGAGCCAAAATTAAAGGAAGACCTGGGGATGAGCATCTCGCAGGGAAGCCACGCATGTAAATTCCCTCCAGTCTGGGTCCTTTCTCTAGTCTGTCAGCTGGGGCCTGTGAATCAGCAATAGCTTTCCTTTCCCTTCTCTTTTTACACTCTCTCACATCTAATATGGAGTCTGGGACAAAAGACTAACTCTGGCAGGACAGAAAAATGGAAAGCTTTGTTAGCTTAGAAGAAGCCTATTGAGCTTCTTCTATAGACAATCTCTATTGTCTATGACTGAATCACTTCCCAAGCAGAGAGAAAAGAAGTCCCCCTGCCTGATCTACTCACATACAGGCCAGCTTCATGTACCCAGCAGGATATGGTGAAGCCTGTGGCTAGGGCTGAACCAAAGCTGGCTACCAGGTCACTCCTGGGTCCTTCCTGTTGGCTTCTACCACCACGGTTTGTTCTAAACCATGCATCTCTGGTGGAGATGCCAGTTCAGTGAAGCATGTTATTTAAGTTTCATGACTCTGGACCCAGAACTATTTTCCAATTGGAGACAAATGACTAATAAGTGTCATTTGGTGCCCTTTGGTGCCCTCTGACCATTCACTAGTTCACTTAAGCATTCATTTGTATATGAATTCATTCTTCAAAAAAAATCGATTGAGCATTAATCCAGTTCCAGACATTGTACTGGGCACCAGGGTTATACAATCATGCATAAAACAAAATTTGTGTCCTCATGGGTAGGGAAGACAGGAACAACAATTGGACCCATATGAAGTTTTTCCAGTGATAATATATGCTACGCTATGCAAAAAAGTGAAATAAATAATGTAGAATAAAGTAAAATAAAATAAACTAGAATTATTTTAAATTTAGTAAATTGAAGTAGGTAACAGGAAGGGACAGGGAATCAGGAAATGTTTCCCCAATCACCCACTTATTTATTCGATCATTCACTTAAATAAAGTTGGTTGGGCACCAAATAGAACCAGACACTGTTCTAGATTCTGGGCCTACAGTAGTGAGTAAAACTGATGTGCAATTAAGCTTATATTCTATTGGAAGAAAACAGCACTCAACAAAGCAAGCAGGAAGAAAATGACTGTTTGAAGAGCAAGAGAATAGGATATGGTTTTGGGAGGGGCTAACTATTTAGCTGTAATGACGTTTGAGCAAGTAAGGGAGTGAACTGTATAAACATCTGGGAGTGAAGTTTCCAGACCAGAGAATAGAGAGTAAAACTCCCCTGCAATGGAGACCAGGCAAGACCAGAAGAATAACAGAAAGGTCAGCAAGACCAGGACTCCAGGAAACTGGGCACCCACCGGAACTTAGCAAAGTGCGACTCGTCAACTGCTCTGCTCCTACGGCTGTGTTCTCCCTCTCTGTCCTTGAGATCAGCACTGTTTGTCTGTGACTATTGTACCTACTGTCTATCTCCTGTGTCAAAAAAAGAGATGGCTTTCTAGCTTCCCTCTGCACTGGGCAGACTTAGATGAAAAAATGAGTGAATAACACTCAAGCCTTTTTTTTTCTGCTTGAGAAATTTATCTATTATTGTTCTGAGAAAAAAAAATTTCGCTACAACCTACCTAGAAAACATCCTATTTTCTGCTACAACCTCCCTAGAAACCTACCTAGAAATTCTTTTTATGAGAAAAATGTCTTGCTATAACATACCTAGAAACCTACCTAGAAATTCTTTTTATGAGAAAATTTTTTCGTTACAACTTACCTAGAAAACATCCTATAAGTCAAGTGTCAATCTGCATCTATCAGAGGTATCTCTTCACACAAAGACCCCGTAGCATTCCCCATTCTGAGCGGTGGCCCCTTCTCCACCTGAAATGTAAACTCTTGGCTCTATTTGTTTTGGAGAAGCCTGTGTTTGCTCTTGGAAATTATTCTCTCTTTTCTTCCTCGTAATCTCTAAATGAAACTGTTTTGCTTAAAGAAAGAGGGAAACAATGAAAGAAGCCAGTAAGCAGTAAGCCAACTTCCTCTTACTGCAGCCATCCAGTCCAGAATGATGCCAACAAGTAAGTCCCAGAAAGTGTCCTTAGGAAAATTGGGAAGCATGATCTTCACTGCTTACATGGGGTTTATTGCTGCTTGTATGTTTTTACCTCACAAGTGGTGCTCAGGGAGCCTAGGACCCACCATCCCTGGCAATTCTTGGCCAAATGGGCCAGAAGATCTGTGAAGGCCAACGAAGACAGTGTTGCCTTGCTGGGTGTTCTTAAACCACCCAGCAGTGCTTATGGGCCTCCACGCCCCTTGGCAGTGCACATACCATGTAGTGCCAGGGACTTAAAAAGAAGAGCTACATATGCAAGGCCACTATTTCTTCTACTATTTCTCCCAGTCTTTATGTGTTGGACACAGGTGTTAGTATGATAGAATAGCAGAAAGAGCGAGTCTTTGAATTAATTGTTTCCATAAGAGGAACGTTTGTCCAAATTTCAAATTCCTTTGTTGGGTATGTTGGGTTCCCTGACAAAATCCGAGAGCAGAGTCATGGATCCCCTTTTGCCCCAGGGGATCAGCGGCCAGTGGACAGGGAAAGATGTGAGAATCCAGCAGTTTCAAAAGGCTTTACTTACACTTATTCTGGTGTACAATTCAACAATAGGAAAACCCCAGACTTTAGGTTCCTAGCTGGGTGCCGGCCATGTGTAGGTTTAGAATCCTAGGCCAAGATGGCTACTACCACATACTAAGGCCAACTGGGAATAGAACAGAAAGGAGGACATAAAAGGCAGAGAGTGAAGAGGAAGAGCCAAAATGGCCAAAAAGTCCTTTCTTCTAGCTTATTTTATAAATAGAAGCACACCAAAAACTTCCAGCCCAGCCCAGTGTGGGCTGGGTTATCTAGAAAGGAAGTCAGGTAAATGACCAGATTTTGGCTCAAGCTTCACAAACATCAGAGCTGACTCCCTGAGATAAGATCTCCCTAGCAGAGTGAGGAGGGCCTGCATCTCTGAACCAGAAAGCAGTTCAGAATATAATTTGTAGAGAATGGCATTAAGACTTCTTACCATGAATGTATAGCCAGCTGATTCCAGACTCTAGATCCCACTAAGGTCCAAAATCCATCAGAATAATTCACTTTAGCATTACCTTTAGAATCAAACTGGCATTACCTTTAGAATGCCAGTTTTCCTGGAGGCACACTGGCATGTCTCTTTGAACTGGGAGAACTGATAACATTATGGTTGATCCAATGTGGCCAAGTACTCTTAGAATATCTACATAACTGTCCCTTGTGGGAACCCTTGGGAATAGGAAAAGAATTGAACTGGAGAGAGCAAGATTCACAATAAGAATATTTTTGCAGTTTAAAATTCTGAAATCAATTCAATTCTGCCTAAGCTCCCATTGTGTCTGCTCTGGAGATTCTCTAAAGGCAGGAGTAAACTCTTAACATAAGCTAAATTTAGCAGGAGCCTAGAGCTCAGTAGGGCGTGTCACCCAACATTCCTTTGGACAGAACAACTGAGAACCTTGTAGAAGAGTCTTGGGGTTTCTCTAAGCCCTGGGTATCAGCTTTGAGCTGGTAGAATTTAGAGACATGCAATTCCTTGGCCAACCCAAGACTTCTGGGTGATTTAAACAGATTGGTCGGTCCAGCAGAACTGCACACACAACCTTTGAGAATTTTGCATCAGAAGGATTGTGTTCTGCAGATGACAGCCTTAGAGACCAAAGAAAATAAAATATAGAGGAAGGAAAGCATTTGTTTATAATTCTGAAATAATTTTAGACTTACAGAGAAGTTGCAGAAAATTGGTCGGAGAATTGAGTTATATCCTTCAGCCAGTTTCTCTGCATGTTAACAATTTCTGTAACCAGCACACTATCAAAACTATGAATTCCCATTGGTGCAACACAATTAACTAACTTCTGGGCCTATTTGAAGGGGGAATTGGAGCTTAGTTTAGTTCCTTTCTATATTTTCAACTCTGACAATGAATAACAGATCCCAGCTTATGCTCAGGCAAGAGACTTCTTTTGAATAAACCACCATAAATGTAGCAACTTAAACCAACTTTTCATTTCATGTTTCACAATTCTGTAGGTGAGGAATTTAGCAGGAGCTAGAGGTGATAGCTTAAGTCTGTTTTTATGATTTCCAGGGCCTTGGTCGGGAGTATTTACATGGCAGGGCCTAAAGCAACTGGGTCGTGGCAGTGGGTCTATCTGTTTAGTCACAGTCTATGCACTTGGCTAATCAGGCTTGGGGCTGCTTGAGCTTCCTCCCATGGTAGCTGTCCTAAAAACAACAGTCCTAAAAGTTGCACCCTCCACAGACTCCAGAGGTCAGAGGAGACACAAGGGAACCCCAATTTATGAGGGCACATAGGACAATTTCTTGCTAGACCAGTGTTGAAGAATTAGCTCAATCGATTTGCTACCGGTAACTACATTGACTAATTTCATGTTTGGGGAAAAATATCTTTAAGCAGATCCTCTTCATTCTGTTTGGAAAGTTTGTTGTTGTTTTTGGAGAGATTTTACCCTTTACATTGGGAGAAGAAGCACACCCCCTACATGTTTTAGCAAAATCTATCTCATCCTAACATCCAGAGCTCTGAAGTAGAACCAGGACGATATGAAGTTCCCTAGGAAGTGTCAGAGATTAGGAAGATGGTGGTGGCATAATGGTGCTCTCACAGTCTTCAATAGAAACAGATGGACACCAAAATCCCTTAGCGAGAAACTACTTGTCCTGAAAGGGCATCTGGATTAGGGTTTAGGCAATACATAAGCCTACATTATTGGCTTTAGTGGTTGTGCCAGCCCCTATGAATTCACTACCTTCATGTAACAGTTTAGCTCTGAAAAAATTATTTTTTGTCATGTCTCTATCTGTTTTTGGTATCAGAGTGATGTGTATCTCATAAAAACTGTTTGGGAGTGTTTCTGTTTCTTCGATCTCCTGAAAAAGCTTGACAGGACTGGGACTAGGTCCTCTTTAAAGCTTTGGAAGAATTCACTAATGAATCCATCTGGACCTGGGCTTTTGGTTTTGGGAAGATTTTTGATTGCCATTTCAATTTCCTTGATAGTGATAGGCCTGTTCAGGTATTCCAAGTCTTCTTGATTCAGCCTTGGGAGGGCATAGAAATTGAGGACTTCATCCATTTCTCCTAGATTCTCTATTAGCTATGAAAAAAATAAAAAGTTAATCCTGTGCATAAGTCTAAGAGACCCCCTCCTACCCAAGCTATGTGGCATCTATAGCAAAGAAGGCATCCCAGGGAAGGCAGCAGTGAACACGGCCCAGCAGGTGGGGTGGGGTTCTTTTGCCTGCTAACACAGGGGGCAGGCAGAGCAACAATGGGCAGAGAACCACATTTCTCTTTACCCACAGGTTAGAGCAGGATAACCCTTCAGGGCTTGGGATAGTTCTACGAAAGGACAAAGATCTTACGAAGGAAAAATTGCAATTCCTACATGTAAGAATTTCTGTATGTACATGCATAACTAACTGGAACATTTCTCTGCCCTAAGAAAGTAAAGTGGGTCAATCCATTAAAGCCAGGGTCAGCAAATTTGCTATAGGACTAGAAAATAAATATTTTAAGCTTCTAGGTCATTTGGTTTCTATCACAACTGCTCAGCTACCATACCAAAATAAAAATGTGATAGAAAATACATAAACAAATGGGTGATTTTGTTCCAGTAAACCCTTAATGACAATGAAATCTGAATAATGGACTTTTCATGTGTCATTTTTGTTTATTGTTTTTCCAACCATTCAAACATGTAGAAACTATTCTCCTCACTGGGAGTTCCATTGCTATGGTGACCCTTCCCTAATCTTCCTGCTTATATCACCACCTCATTTCTTATTGAGACACCATGATTTAAAATACTGTTAATGGAATTGCATACATACAGTGTGTAAAAAATATTTTTAGGTCACAAGTCATTAGAAAAATGAGGCAGGAATTTTACCTGTTACTCAAGTTTGTCAACCCCTTGGCCATAGTCACATGCAAGGCAAACACCCTACCCACCATGGCTCCGGCCCCATTTTTGTCATTTGACTGCAACACCTTTTCATTTTGACTCTTGTGCTTTCTTCTACTTTTGCTGAATACCTGTACTCTCATTTATTTGAACTCATGAAGATTCTCCTCATAGCATCTTTAAAGATACTGACTTTAAGACATAAACAACACTGGTGTCATTTATCTTTGGTGATATTGTCTTTGCTCATTGAGCTTGGTGGGTGTCTACGTGTTCCCCCCCCCATTGGTTTTCTAATGTTCCTGTTGAGCTGGGGGTGAGTTTTATAGTTAACCCCTGGGAAGGTGGTAAGGGATTAGCTGGAAGTTGCTCTTGTCTCCTCTGGTTATCCTCACAGAATAACAGGACAAGTAACTGAGCACCATGTAATTTGTTGAGTAGAGCTGTCATTTCAGGAGCTGTGGTGTGGGTTCTTATATGATGCAGGTCAGGGATGGAGGCAGCTGAGACCCACCCAGAAGAAGAGGCTCTTCCTCCTGTTGGAACTCTGCATGCCATTAGAAATAGGCCCACTGATATCAGTCGAAAGAGAGCTTCACCCAGGATGGTAGAGAAGCAAGAAGAGGGTCAAGGAGGAAAGTCTTTCTTGAAATCACCCACAGAGCAGAGAACATTTTTAGGTTTCTTGCTAGAACTAGTTCACATGCCCACCTCAAAGGTAGTCAGTAATTGACTTTCTGATGTCAATTACTGATTGACATTAGAACAAATGACACTTCAGCAGAAGTCAAGTTTCCATCACAGAATGGATATCATTTTTTAATGTCTAGAAATTGGTCAAGTATACCTTCTATCCTCTTATATCACATAATGGAGGAGGTAATATAAGCAGATATATTTATTGATTCATTTATTATTCGGGGGTGCTTGGTGACCCCATGGGCTCTGTACTCAGATGTTACTCCTCATGGGCTTGGGGAACCATATTGGTTCCAGGGACTGAAGCCCTGTTGGACTTTTGCAAGGTGAGCACCCTATCCACTGTACTATCTCTCTGACCCCTAGAAGGTATATTTAGATCAAGGGCTCCTTCAAGGATAATTTGTGATGTCCTGAAGTTTCACTCAGGATTCTTTCCTAGTTTGTACCATGAAGTCCACTCGCTTCTCCTGCTCTTTAGGGTAGAGAAATTCAGCCATATTTGAATCCTGTGTAAGTGACCACTTTTCCCTTAGTATTTCGCCTAACACGCCTGATATAATGACAGACATACTAATTAGATTTTATTTTTCTCTAGAAAGTTTTCTGTGAACATATAGACTTATTTCAGTCTTTGATTTCTCCAAATATTAAAATTGAGATGAGGGGCTGGAGTGATAGTCCAGCAAGTAGGGCATTTCCCTTGCATGCAGCTGACCCAGGTTCTATCCCCTGGCATCCCATATGGTCCCCTGAGCACTGCCAGGAGTAATTCATGAGCACAAAGCCAGGAGTAACCCCTGAGCATTGCCAGGTGTGACCCAAAAAAGAAAAGATAAATAAATAATAAATAAATAAAAATTGAAATGAGTCCCATCCAAGAACCTCATTTCCAAATTGAAAGAAATCTAAAGTAATGACAATAAAAATTATTATTAAATGATATAACAATATGACATTAATACTTAATGATGTTGTGATATTTTTATATTTTTCTACAGACCCCAGAGCTCTACCACATTTATTAATATTGTTATATCTTACCTCAGTCATTATATTTCATCTAGTATGATCTAATAATTTTCCAAGGTCATACAGTGAAGCAAGTCACAAGGTGTTAGAACACATACTCAAGATATATTTTATAATGAATAAACTGTGTGTGTCATTACTCAAAGAATCTGAGCATTGCTTCCCCAGGAAATAACTACTCTATAAATAATCAATACCACAGTAACTCTAGCGTGTACACTGTGATTTCAAATATGAATGGAACTTTTAAGAAATATCCCAGAAATAGTATAAAATTCTAGAAAGTCTGGCCTACTAAATTATCTTGGTGGCCTTTCCAGTTTCATTTCTCATGGCCTTCTTGAAGACAAACATTATCCATTATGTTTAGTAAACTGAACCTGGGAAGATAAATTTTAAAATGTCAAAGATTATGATGTGTCTGCTCTCAAAGACAAAGAAAGAGCTATCCAGAAAGAAAAATATAATAACTGCTCCTATCTTGAAAAATAGTTCTGGCTGTCCTATATTATAATAAAACAGGAACAAATTAGTTCGTGTCCCTTTTGAAAGGGGGAAAGCTTATACAGTTACAGACTAAGGTAAAAGTTTAGTTAGCTGGGAGGATGCTTTGATGACTAAAGATTTACTGATTAATTCCTTAAAATTCTTTCTTAGCTTTGAGCAAGATGTCATGATGGTCAACATGGAGCTCTAAGCAAGATAAGAATGCATCCTGAATTAATTTTGTTTTTATTCTATTAGAAGTTTTAAACATAAAAGTGAAAACTACATAGCTGTTCACTGTCCCCACAGTAGAATCTGCTACTATGTTAAGTCACAGAAAAATGTGAACTTACATTCTCAAGAGAAATTCTTCACTTGATCACTTGACATCCCGTTATTTGTCAATTTGCTGGAGCGGGAGCCAGTAACATTTCCATTTGACCCTATCACGTGCCAGTGTAGCCCAATGGCATCTGGCTGCTTCAGGAATACAAAGAGCCTCAACGGTTAGTTCAGGGTCTTGACGAAGAAGTCTGACTATCTGCCTTGGCAAACGAGGCAGCGTACCTGACTCTGGAACAGCGATGGAGGTCGGAACTCCAGATTCCTTCTTTCACTTGAGTGAGGCGTGATATTCCAAGCATAGCTCTTTTGATTCCTCTTTGGGAGACCCGAATAGCATTCTCATCCTGCTCTCATAGGGCTCAGGTCTCTGAGGCGTATGTTAATGCAGGGAGACCGGTGGAGTCGAAGAGATGTGCCCAGAGCTGGAGGTCCTTTTTTTTTTAGATATTTCTTCTATGTTTTTGAAGGCATTCCATGCCATTCTCTTCCTCCTGCGCAGCTCAGGTTTTAGGTTGTTCATCATATTGACTTCTCGACCTAGGTACACATAACTGCTGCATTCAGAGATGTCTGTTCCATAGAGAGTGAATGGGGGACTCTGGAACTAGTTCATTTTTCATGAACATAGTTTTGCTGAGATTCAGCTGTAGACCTATCTTTCCACATTCTTGGTCGGAGTCAGCCAGCATTTGTGCCGCTTGGGTAATGTTTGGTGTTATTAGAACAATGTCATCAGCGAAGCGGAGGTGGTTTAGTTGCCGACCGTCTATCTTCAGTCCCATTCCTTCTCATTCTAATTGTCTCATGATGTTCTCAAATGTAGGAAGTTGTATCCACTTAAGAAAATCTTCTTTAGGGCTGGAGCTGTAGAATAGCCAGTAGGGCACTTGTTTTTAACACTGCTGAACTGGGTTTGATCCCTGGAACCTTATATCTTTCCTCATGCCCTACCAGAAATGATCCTTGAGTGCAGAATTAGGAGCAAACTCTGAGCACCACTGGATATGATAAAACTCACAAAAAAAATGTAAAAAGACTCCTGGAACTAGAAATAGCTTGTGTTGTTAGGGATGTGATGAAATTGGAATCTCATGGACTGCTGGTAAGAATGTTACCTAGTTCATCCCTTATGAAAAACAATATGGTAATTCCTCAGAAAACTAAATATAGATCTCTTATATAAAACTAAGTATACATGAGTGATCCCACTGCTTGGCATCTATCTCCAAACCCCAAAAATATTAATTCAAAAGAGATACATGTTAATCTATATTCATTGCAGAGTTTAGTACAATAGCCAGGAAATGGAAACATAGCAGGATCTCCAATAATACAGAAGTGTATAATAAAGTTTTGATATTGATATAATGGAATACTATGCAGTAAGAAAGAATGATGAAATCTTTCAAGTCACTGCAACTTGAAAGGAACTGGAAAATCTCATGGTTGGTGAAGTAAGTCAGGACAGGGGGCAAATAGCAGTTGTTCTCACTAATCTGTGGCAGATAGAATAGCATGTCTAGGGAAATGAGAGTATCAATGATGGTTAATTATTGTTTTAGACTGCACAGATAAAAATTCCATAGAAGGAGGGGTTGGAGGGTGGAAGCAACACCCTATATGCTTCCCCAAATCTGCCAGAACTCACCCCCTGAGCACTGAGTCAGAAGTAATCCTGGCTACAGTCAAGTTAGCCCCAAAATAACAAAAACAATGAATGTGTCTATCAAGTATTTGACTGGGAGCATGAAAGGAAACATGGGGTCACAGGTGGAGGGATGGGAGTCACAGGATGGAGGGACTGAAGGTGAGAACATTGGATGCCTGACACCCTCCTATAAACAACTTCATAAGTCATGGTGTCTAATTAAAAACTAGACTGAAAAAAGTCTAAAAATATACCAATATATTAGTAAGTATATTTTTTTTAATTGAAAAGTTCCAAACATAAAAACCTGAGATGATAAAACTGCCAGAAAAAAACAGAGGGGACAGAATTCTCATGACTTTGTATTTGCCGAAGGGTCCTTGTATATAACACTGAAAGCACAGGCAACAAAAGCAAACTATGAGAGGTCCTCTAACTTACAAACTTCTGGCAGAAAAAAGAGACAACTGTGAAAGCACAACCTATGGAATGGGAGAAAATATTTGCCAACTAATATCCCATTGAATTTAATATGCACGATATATAAGGAACTGTGAAAATCAACAACCACAAATTAAACCACCCAATTAGAAATTGGCAGCTGCTGGACAGACAATACAGTGGGTAAAGTGTTTCCCTTGCATCTGGTTTGATTCCTGGTTCCAAACATGATCTACCCTCCTGGCACTGCCAAGGAAACACCTTGAACATCAACCCTGAATATGGCAAGCTATACTCCCGAATCTGCTGTCCCCAAAATAAATAAAATGAATAGATTTGGGATTGAAGCAATAACGGAGTGTGTAAGGTGCATGAGCCTTGCACGTGTAGACCCTGTTTTGACCTCCAGCACTGCGTAAAGGAAGGAAAAGCACTGAGCATCCTGAGGGATGTCCCAAACTAAACACAAACAGAGAAAAGAGAAGTGGGGAACACAGATGTAGTTCAAACACTGTATGAGTTCATTCCTATGAAGTAGAGAAAGTGAACATGTGAACAAAATAAAACAATATTAAACTTTTGCTTTGAGATCAATTGGTGATTATCAAAAGTGAATGGGAAAGAAAGGGGGCTGAAGTGGTGTTGGTATCCACCAAAGCAAAGAGGACACACTTGTTGATTTTCAGTGACATACACCTGAAACATATGGACTGTTCTAAAACAACTATACTGCAATTATAATGAAGAAAAAATTGGGTAGTGGATATGATAATAACTGACAAAAGAAAAAATGAAAGAAAATAGCAAATATTGGAGGCAATGTGGAAAAATTGAACTTTTCCTAACTGTTAGTGGGAGCATAAAAACTGCTTGATCACGATGAAAACCTATATGCATTTTCCTCAAAAAATTAAAAATAGAAGTACCATATGATGCATCGATCCCACTTTGGGGTATATATCCACAAAAGTGAAAGCAGGATCATAAAGAGATACTGGTCCCACTCACCTTTAATGCAACACTATCCACTACGATCAGAAGTGGAAGTTACTTAAATGTCAATCAATGGTAGAGTGGGATCTACATAAAATTTAATAATATACAACCTTAAGAGAGAAGAAAGTAGGGGCCGGAGCAATAACACAGCAGGGAGGGTGTTTGCCTTGCATGCTGCTGACCCAGGTTCGATCCCCGGCATCCCATATGGTTCCCCAAGCACCATCAGGAGTAACTCCTGAGTGCAGAGCCAGGAGTAACCCCTGAGCATCACCGGGTGTGACCCAAGAAAGCAAAAGAGAGAGAGAGAGAGAAAGAAAAGAAAATCCTGCCATACTCTAACATCCATGAACCTAGTTATTCTAACTAAAATAACCCCCATCAGAGAAGAACAGATCCATGTGATTCCACTTGAATCAGAAGTCTCTAAGGTAGAGCCAGGAATCATGGAACTAGAAAGCAAAATCGAAGCAGAGCAGATGCAGAGTCAGAGAGTGTGTCGGGAGGGAGATTAGGCTAATGCATTAGGTACAAATTGTAAGTCTCAGTTTTTCAAGATGAAATGTTCTAGAGACCAGTTACACAGCAGGGTGCATATTTGTTAAACTACTACACACTTAAAATGCTTTAGTGGCAAATTTTATGATATGCCTTTTGTGTCACCATTTTAGAAAAGAATGGATGTGGTTTACACTTGTTCCTCTCACATTTCTGGTGAGGAGCACTGCAGCACACACCCATTGGGCACACAAGTGAGCACACAAGGTACAGCCCCTGGGTTGGGGCAGTCAGAGTGGACACACAAGGTACAGCCCCCCAACCCCCAGCACACCTGAGAGTCTCCATGCTTACCCTGATAGAGAGTTAAAGATTTTTCCCAACAACTGTTTTAAAAGAGTGATTCATTGGAACAGTTGGTTGCAAAGCATTTTTAAAACGTAAAGTTGAAGGATAATAACTAACAAATTACTTTGTAAGTTGAGAATCAAATAATGGACTCCGGGACAGTGTGAGGGTCACCTGGCAGAGAGCTTCGGCTCGGGCAGACTCTCTCCAGGACTTACACTCGGTTCCCTTGAATCCAGAATCCCTGTTCCCACTGTCTCCAATCACTGCTTGGCCTCACTCAGATCCTGGGCTTTATGAAACATGTGAGCAGCTGATTTGTGGTGAGCTTTGCTGGGTAGGAGCTGGTGTCCTGCTATCTTCGAGGGTTAAAGGCTCTGTAGGAGCTGGCGTCCTTCTCCTGCACGCCCTGGCCTTATTGGCCCGCAGCCATTGATTCTCTGGGCCTTTGCCCAAACCAGAGACTGGATGCACTTTCTCTACACCAGCTCTTTGCCTCGCCTCCGGGGTCACGATGACGAAAATAAGTGCACATCTATAGGAGTGGCTGTTAGGCGTGCACAGGAGGCCACGTTTTCAGCAAGTAAACCTTAAATGAAACCCCTCTTCCCCCAGTCCTTAACTTTTCCTGTCTATTGGGTAGATTTCTTCTGTGTAAACAAATGGCTAACTCCAGTGTCTCACCTGTTTGCTTGGAAGTGACTGTCACCAACTTTTTTCAAATAAAACTTTTTATTGAAGGCATGTGTGTCCCTTTCTGTTGAAGACGCTTTGGATGCTGACATTTGAGCAGGTTATGCCGATGCGGAGTGGCCTCACTGCTGTTTTTGCTTTCTGATTTCACTCATTTCACCCCCTTTGTTTGGTTAAAGCCTGGAGACCTTTATTCTTTGGAGGAATAAAGACATTTCTCTCACCCTGTTCCCTTTTGGACTAATTACCCAGGAGGGTCCCCTTCTGTGCCAAACCCGGCTCAATAGGCTTGGCAGGAGATACTTGTGACACCATCAGCTGGGACTCAGGAACGCAGGTAGGAGTTAGGGGCACAAATTTTTTAAGGAACAAAGCTTAGGTATTTTTTAAGATGCTGATTTAGTGGGTTATTGAAAATGCTGCCCACATAGCCTTTTAACCCTCAAAGATATCAGATAACTTTTTTCTTGCAGTGAGATGAAGTGGCTGTCATTATCTCCGAAGGTCTGTATCATATTGGAATCTGGCGGCGCAGGTCAGGGAGTCCTCGGTGCTCTGGGCCCAGCTCGGGACTGAATTACATTTCCCGGCACAATGGCTGCAGAATGGGTGGGTGCTTTGTCATTTAAACTGCATAAAGAGGCAGAAATTGATTTTTATTGTGGATCTTCATATCTAATAAAGCTCCAAGGGGCTCTTTTCTTCTCCGATTGAATAGCCATTGAATGCTTTCAATCTAGTTCTGTGTTTCATGCCTAAACTGAATAGCAGGAAGGAAGAAAATAGATGGGGAAAAGAGGCCAAGTCTCTTTCCAGATTGAAAAGGATATGGCAGAGAAATAAATAAAAAAATAAAATAAAATAAGACTATTTGGAAAAGCATTTAAGTGGAAAGGGGAACTTTCTTGATGCTCCAGAGGGAAAATTGCTTTCTGAGGGGTGTGTGTGTGTGTGTGTGTGTGTGTGTGTGTGTGAGAGAGAGAGAGAGAGAGAGAGAGAGAGAGAGCCTGCGAGCACGCAGATGTGTGTCTGCACACACATGCATGCGTGCAAATCCACTTGTCAGGAGTGTGGACAATCAGAGTACTTTCTGTGCACCTGGTTATATCTATTTGTGGGTAATGGGATCAGAGCTAACATGTTAAGTGCAGATTTATCTCTCCAAGCCCACTCTGGCCTTGAGAGTTCAGAGTTGTGGACCCAAGGAAACCTTAGCCAGCATAACTCCTGAAGTAGACCTCAAGGAAGAAAGAATGAGCTATTGTTCATTCTGTGTGTCCCTATCAGATCTGGTGGCTAAGAAGCTTGAACACTAGCAGTGTTCAGGTATGTTGTCTGTTTAATAATCTAGAAGATAAATAAAATTCTTCCAGACACCCCCACATACTGGATCTTGACTGGGACTTGCTAGTTATTAATTTGAATTTTTCATCCCATCAACCTTCTAAAAATCAACCTAATTCTTCAGAATTCTTTGAACATGTGTGCTTCCAACTATCTACCCAGTTTTCCAGTTCAACAAAAATGGGCTCTCAATTCTGTTTTATACCAGTACCACACTGTTTTGATTACTATTGCTTTATAGTTTCTACTCTACAGTTTACCATAGCATACTTTAGGTTTTATATTATAGCTTTATAGTTTAAAGTAAGGGATCACAAAGCAAACTCGGAATTGCAGTGGCTATTCTGGGAGTATAATGGTTCTCTGCAAATTTTAATAGTATTTATTCTATATTCTTGAAGAATGCCCTGGGAATTTTGATAGGAATTGCATTGAATCTCTATAGTGCGTTGGGTGGGATGGTCAGTTTGAACAATGCTGATTCTTCCAGTCCATAAACAAGGAATTTTTAAACATGGAATGTTTGTTTGTGTCTGAATCTGATACACTTTATATGCTCATCAACAAACTCACCATACAATGTCAGCACCTGGGCTTATCTCTCTGAGTTGGCCTAGCATCATAGGTGAAAAATGAGGATATTATTCTAAACAACTGATTCTCTTTTTCTTGACAGCACTAGTAAAAACTGCACCAGCAGAATTCCTAACTCTCTTAAGCCATTTCTTTTAGAATGTAGGGAATTTAAAGCATACTTTAATTAATCTGTGTATGTTTATAAAAAAAACCATATAATGTATGTATAAAAGTTGAAGATAATTGCAAACTATTCTTGAACTTACTAGTGTTTTATTAACAAATCTGCCTTAATCCAGGATTAAGACTGAGTAAGATTAGAGGATTTCTCTCATCTCCAGCTTGGAGCAAGATACTTTGTAATAAACATACCTCCTGGACTGTCATAATGCTTCCCTAGTTAGCCCAGCCATGTTATGTGCCGACCCGATCTCACAAGTCCCTGTGATGCATGTGTGGACTAACAGGCATAAAGGACACCGGTCATGGTTCCTCGGGCCCTTCTAGAGATATCAGAACAGAGACTGCATTCTCTTAACCGCTGTGCTTTAAACTACCCTTTCATAGCATATGGTGTGTCCTCTGACATTAGTATTTAATTTCACTTGTTACATCATAGGGCACATTATTCCAGATAAACAAGTGCTTCATGTACAAAGCACTTTCTAATGGGTGTTTCGGGGTTTGCTCCATTCACAAACCTTCTATTAACAAAGGCAAAGGTCACGGGGCCTCCACTTTCATGGACTCTGACCAGTGGGATCTACAGTCTGAACAGCTGCCATCATAGAAATGTCATTATCCAAGGGATGGGGACTCAGAAGGTTCCTCCTATGAACCGAAGAAAGTGCCATTACACACACACACACACACACACACACACACACACATCACAACGATGACACCCTATTTATTGAAGGTACCACTGGTAGAGAAAAGGCAATGCCTATCAGGGGTGATTGAGGACAAAGCTGCTCATCCCATAGCCAGTGGCTGATGCAGTGAAGATGCAGCCTCCTTTGCGTTTATGTAAAGTGCCCATGTGACCTTCACTCTCACTTCTGTCCAGCACTTCCAGTTTTAATGTTCCTAATGATTAGTGAGTGAATGGGGTGAAAGGTTAGCTCTGTATAGTAGGGTTCTGGACACACTTGAGCTCATTCTTTTCCTCCTTCCACTAGGTGGGAACCAGGAATATGTTTACTGGCCAGGCTTTATTCAAGAAGACTCTTTATTTCCACTTTCTCTACTCCCTTCTCTCCTCAATTCTTTGTATACAATTCATCTCAAACACCTATCAAATTTACCATGAAAAAGTTTCTAAAGCCACCCTTCTTCCATTTCTCCTTTTTATTCTTCTGTTCTATCAACCAGTTCTCTCTTCAATGTCTTCAAGGTTCTAGTTGGTCTCCCTGCTTTTGAAATGTCCCCCCATTCCCACCCACACTCACTGTCACAGTCTAATTGATCCTAAACACCAATCTGATTATAATTTTCAGGTGACACCTGGTGGTGCTCCTGCCTTACTTCTTGCTCAGGTAGCAGTCCTGGCTGGACTCAGGGAACCATATCTGTGCTAGAGATCAAACTGGGGTTGGTTGCATGCAAGGCACAGGCCCTACCGGCTTTACTATCACTCCAGAGCCCCAATCGGACTCTTCTGCCTCCATACTCAGGAAGGATACTGGCATTGTAAGCATGAAACACAAGAGCTGTCAAGATCTGGCTCTGACTTCCATGCCAGAGGCTCAGCCCCTGCCTCCCTATTACCAAGCATTCTGTGGTCAGCCATATTGATCTGTCTGCCAGTCCCAGAAAGCCCCAAGTTCTCTTAGTCCTCTAGATGCTTACTTGTTTTGTGTCCCCACCTAGAATTTTACTATTCACCTTTTCTATAGGTTGGGGCTCTCCTCCTCTTTCTAACTTGGCCTGCCTCCATGTCCCACCCAGGAAAAGCCGTCCAGGCCTGCCTCTGTGAAGCTTGAATAATGGCAGTTACCTGCCTTAGTAATAGAACTCAGCTAAAAGACTGAAATTCATTCACCTTTGCCTTTTCAAGGTCCACCAAGACACAGTGAGATCATTTATTCACTCTCCAGTTCCATCTTGAGTCTCTAAATCATCTGGTAAGAATTATCAAAGGCTAAAAATGCAGTAATTGAATAAAGAGAGAAACGGTCTCCACTATGATACTACATATGAAATTAGTGAAAATGAGTGGGTATGTATGTTTTCGTCTTTACTAAGTGATATTTTAAAGAACAAAAGCAACAGGAAACAATAGAAAATTAAAATTTCCATTCCTCAAACTTCTGAGTTTTCCACTCAAAGTTATCAGATGAAGTTTCCTTTAATGAAAAGAAATTATATTTTAAATGAGCATGCTCAGCTGATAGATTAGTTGGAGAAATGATAATAATGGCAAGGATTATAACAGAAATTATGATTCCTGGAGTACTTTGTTCTACATCTATGTGAATCACTTTATTTTTATGTCACAACATACAAAACAAAGATGGCTAATGATTGACAAGCCCTGGTCACAATGCTGCAGTAGTGAGTACTGGAGCTGAGGCAGGTGTCCACACTGTGCACCCCCACCCTTCTTGGTTTTTCAGTACGTGGGAGTGTTGACAAGTAGCAGGAGTGAGTGTAGTTATGATGTATCTAAGTTCACTGGATCCCATGGGATGTCAATAGATCACGTGGCCGCCCACCTACAAGATGGTCAGACTTTTTCATCAAGACCCTAAAGGAACACTTTGGGGCTCTTCATATTCCTGAAGCAACCAGATGCCATTGGGCTACATTGGCATGTGATAGGGTCAAATGGAAATGTTACTGGCGCCCGCTCGAGCAAATCCATGAATAACGGGATTCAAGTGATCAAGTGAAGTGATCAAGTTCACATAACCAGATTCTCCTTGAATTTTAAGATAATGTGGAGAAAATTATTTGAAAGTATGCAGAGAACTCTATGTGGAAAACATATTAGTGGGTAGAGAGCAGCGGTGATAATTACAAATATGTACACGGGCATTCAGTTTAGAGAGTAGTAGGTGGTGGAAACACCTGTCTAGACTCCTAGAAAGATACACCCTGAAGCATGAACATCACTAAACAATGAGATCAGGATGTTGGAGAATCCCAGCCTGAGGCAAGACAAGTAAGTCAAAGACTACAAAAAATCAAAAACAAATACAGACTGAGGTAAGACAAATTAAATAACTGGATAGAAATTGGGTAAAAAGGAACTGGCTTAAATACCTTTGAGAAATGGTGCCTTGGCTAGACTCTAGGACTGGAGATGAAAAAGAACCGTGATAAAAACATTTATTTCTATTTATGGTAATGTCTCATGGAAATATGGACTAGAAGGCCTGAAACTATATGGATGCTAGGATTGAATAAATAAATAAGGTACAGGAGAAAGGAGCCAGTTTTCTAACTCCCGTAGAAAAGAGTCACAAATTATCAAGAAGGGAAGCCCATCTCGTCTGATGCTGGGTGAATCAGTGGCCAGTGTTTACTCCTGTTTATTTTAAGAGAGATGTGGGAAAGGTGGAGGCGGGTGGAGACAGAGGCACAACTAGAAACACTTGTGAATATATAAATGGGTTGTATTTACATGTGTACTTCATAGTCTATCCACCAAGTAGATTTAGGGGGAAAAGCAAGAAAGGGGGTTTCCATCAAAAGAACCCTATCATCCATAGAGCTGGCCACTAACCACTTCCACTGGTCAAATTGGAATTTAATTATAGCTTGGTTTGAGCAACAAAATTGGTTGCAATAGTCATGGATTAAAAACCAAAAGAATAAAATAAATCTTTATGGGTCCACATTGATATAAACTAGAAATTTTCAAAATATTTGGCCTAGCAATCCCTTTTCAGAAAAAAAAAATTGTTTCACTTGGAAATCTACTCTCTTTAAGCAAACAAACGGAAGTACCTCTGCTCCTCGCCCCGCCCCACACTGTAGCACCATGGCTGTTGTGCTTTGCCTAGCCCCGGCCACCACTCTGGTTTATCCAGTGCAACCTGGGTCATGTGTGTTGACCATTTTGTGAAGACTAGTATAAAAAATGAGTGAATAAATAAATACGTCAATAGAGAACAGATTTTCTAGAATAATGTGTTGACAGTCCCTTCCCCAGCATTTAGAATATGTCTCATCTTCTGGAGAGGGGGCTAGACTTAAGGAACAACATTTAAAGAACAGTAGCAGAAAATGCTGGTGGACTAGCAGAGGAGATACCTTAAGAATCTCTGTGCCCCTGGTGAAACCTAAGGAGAGTGCCCCTTCATTTCAGTAGCATCCTTCCCCAATCCAGAACTCCAGTCTAATCATAAGATAACAGCAGGCAGACTTAGGTGACCAAGATATTCCACAAAACAAGTAATGGATATACTTCAGCACTGTCATATGATAAACACCAAAATCCCCAGATTACAGATCTGAGAAACCAGATGCTGCTGAAGACCCTGTCACATGCTCAACTAGCCCCTGAAGCAAACAAAAGGATGATGGCATCTGAATAGTCTGTGTCATCTAGTCAGTGGTACTGTGCCAAAGTTAATTTAATTTTCAAGGATGTATTATGGGTATAAAGTCCATGACCTTTCAGGGAAACCAGTTGAGTAAACTACAGAAGCTCTCTACAGTTGAGTCCTCATTGCAATTGCAAGGTTCTTGGAAAAAGACTCTAAAACCATTGGAAATGATCACTCTAGACAGGAACTGAGAGCTGAAAGCCAGTAGCGGGTCAGACATGATAACCTTTCATGTATCATGGGCATTATGATTTGCAATAATCTGTACTGCATACCATGATGTCCAAAGGAAAGAGGAGTGAGAGAGAGAGAGAAAACAAAGAAAAGTGCCTATCATAGGGTAGCCTGAAGGGAGGGTCTGGAGGGAAACTGGAGACACTGGTGTTGGAAAATATACACTGGTGAAAGGACATGTGATGGTACATTATATGAACAAAACTCAATCATGAACATTCTTGTAAATTGTGTATCTTATGGTGATTCAATAAATACATTGCTCTATCCTCGTCTATCTCTATCTATCTATCTATCTATCTATCTATCTATCTATCTATCTATCTATCTATCTATCTATCTATCTATCTATCTATCTATCTATCTATCTATCTATCCACACTGACTTTAACTGAAACAATTTACAACAAAACTGATTTGACTACAGGTTAAATCTATTGAAATAAGCAATAGTTAAGTTCACATGTCCTATTTCTAGTCTCTCTCTCTCTCACACACAGACACACTCAAATCAACAACTTCTAAATAAAGATAGGAAGCACTTGTAAATAATCATTAAGGACCAGAGGCACTTATAAATAATCATTTGTGTTCATCCAAAGATTCATTTTCCAACCTACTTATTCCAGTTCATGGATATAGTTAGCTAGAACCCATTCCGACAGCTAAGGGAGAGAGGCAGGAACCCACCTGAACAGGACACCCTTCCATTCTGGGGATGTCATATACCCCTACGTATCTCACAGAAATAGTGCAGATGTGCCAATAACCACTTAGTTCTCTCTGGATCATAAAGGGAAGGAGAATTCCCCAAGATAAAACTCACACAAAGTGAGAGAACATGTTCATTCCATATGGACAGAGGCCCTAGCTGCATTTTTCCCCTCATCAATATAATAACAAAACCTTGTTGAATAAAATTGTATTACTCAAAAACCTGCCATATGCTCTTCTTTCTTTGTAATTCTTTCATAAATTTAAAATATTCCAAAATGAAAAGTAAAAATAAGATATCTGAAAATGAGATTAAAATAAGAATTTATTGGCATATACTGACGACATACATGTATATACAATTAAGTTCTTTTTATATAGGGACACACAAAGTGAACTCTGTTGAAAGTATACACAGTGCTAAGGGTTCAAACTCAAAACTTTTCTGGGACAGAGAGATAGCACAGCGGGGAGGGGCATTCGCCTTGCACTTGGTCAACTGGGGTTCTATTCCTGGTTTCCAATATTGTTCCCCGAACATCACCAGGAGTAATTCCTGAGTGCAGAGCCAGAAGTAACCCCTGAGCATTGCTGGGTGTTACCTAAAAGAAAAATAAGAAAGAACTTTTAAAAATACTATGCATGTACTTGACCGCTTGAGTCATATCTCTCTCTACATATATATATATATGTATATATACATATATATATTTAAAAAAGCATGTAAAAATATTACCTATTCCAAAAAGTGAATTAAAAAATAAATAAGCACTGCTTTCATTACATTATTTTTCTGAAAGTGTCAGGGTTATAAATTTGCTGCCCTTCTTATTCAGCATCGAGTTGACTGTACTGTTTTTGTTTCCATAATAATTCAGATTTAAATCCAGGAAAATGTCAGTTTGAGTTTTGTGCAGATGTTAAGTTTAACTATTCCTCCTTTCTGCTATTGAGGGTTGAACTCCAATTTCAACTGGATTTGAAAATAATGAATATGAATCTTCTCTAACTCTGACATTCTTTTGCAGTGCCTGATTTTGTTCTCTCTCCTGGGTTTAACTGAGCCTGAGGGTTTATGACTGGGCAGCACAAACAAACACCCCAGGGAAACTTGCCATACCTCTTGGAAACTTCCAGAAAAGAGACCTGTCCTCATTGTTAAAGGTTGGTCAGAGAACAAATTTGGATATCTCCTTCCTTCCAGGCTTGTCCCCTGATCTTTCAGTTGAGATGTACAAATCACCAACGGCAGATAGAGGTCTGAACGGCTCTGCCATAATGGGTAATTCCAGATACACAATCAGGTGTTTTGTGGATGTCACTCAGGCAGTCCATTGACAAATATCACTACTGATGAAGGCTGGCACAAATACCTGAGATTTTTTCGCCCACCTCTTGTGCCGAAGCATCAGGCAAAAATGCCTCCCCTGGGACAGGTGAATATTAAACAAATTAATGTTCAGGGGTTTAAAAACCTGTGTGTGTGCGTGTATTAAAGCAAGAAATCTATTTTTCCAGGTATAATTAGGAAGAGAAATTACCACAGTCAAACATGGAGATGACTCTTAGCTACCAGGCACCAGCCCTTGAAGCTCAGCTCATGGCTTTCAGCTATTTGTCTGTCTTTTGGGATTAGGAATGGGCATCTGGAGCCTGAGTGCTATTTCCCCTGTAAATCCTAGATATAGATTTGGAGGAGAATATGCACCTTAAGAAAAAGCGTCCCAGGGGCTGGAGCAGTAGCACAGCTGGTACGGCATTTGATTTGCATGCAGCTGACCCGGTTTGATTCCCAGCATCTCATAAGGTCCCCGAGCACCGCCAGGGAGTAATTCCTGAGCGAAGAACCAGGAGTAACCCCTGAGCATCGCCAGGTATGACCCAAAAAGAAAAAACATGAGAAACGTCCCAAGCCAGGCTTTACCTGCTTGATGGACAACCCAGGGAAGTCCAAGAAGATCCCCTGAGAAACAGAAATATTAAGGTCACTCATACTTGTCCCTGGTCTCCCAGGAAAAGGAAGAGGATGCTAGACAATAGTCATGGCTTCCAGACTGTTCTGGTTATACTGTTATGGTGGAGATTTATGATATGTATCTTTGACTTTATAATTGCTTTGTAACATGAAAATATTACTGTATAACATGAGACAATTTGGCTTGTGGGTGAAAGATTTTAAAGATGCCCACCCTGTTTGCACTTGGGATGAACCTCCCTGTTCCAAAAAAGAAATCGTTGATTATAGGAAATTTTCTATAAGCATACTGTTAAGGTGCCATGATGTGCGTGTACCCTCTGCCCTGCTGGAGCATGAAGCAAAGTGATATGTGTTTCCAGTCAACCCCTCTAGAAACAGGCTCTTGGAACCCTGAGCTTTATCTAAGGTTTCAGGTGCTTGCCTTGCCTAGACCCACCACTCTGATGACTGGTGTAAATGAAGGCCTCCTTGTACTCCAGCCACAGATTGTCTCAGTGTGCTTGGTTGAGTAAACACCCTTACAACAATGCCTTAGGCATTCTAGTGTCTTTCCCTCAGAGCACCCAAATGATTTTAAGATATGCAAGCCAGGGGCTGGGAAGAAAACTCAGTGTCAAGGGCACATGCCTTGCATGATCAGGGGATCCCAGTGATCCCAAGTACCATCAAGGACAGTCTTGAAGGGTCCTGAGTGGCACTGTTGTTGGGATGTGTACGTTCTCTATTCTGGAGAAGCCCAATTTCTCTCTTAAACACAGTTCTCTCTCTCTTATCTCTCTCTCTCTCTCTCCTCAAAATTTCCAAATAAAAGTCATCTTTACTTCACTACTTTTCCTGAACTTCTTTTTTGTAACATTAAGATTGAAAAGCCTGGTTAAGGCCTGGGACTGACTTTCCTTTCCTGCAAAGAGCAATTCCTTGCACCAGCCATGACTCCCCGAGAAATCAGGGGAAGGTATCATCTCCCACATTGCTCGGGAAAAGTGGAGTCAGGTGCAGCTTGAGCTACCTCATGGGGCTGGCGGAATGTGAAGTACATCTGTGCAGAGGCTCACTGCAAACTAGATCTTCTAGACGTTTCTGAGGTGACAGAGCTTGAGAGAAACTAGAGAAGCGGTAGAGGCCCCTCGCTAGGGTGCTCCCTCTCGCTCCCCACGTCACATAAGTTATCGAGGAAACTCCGCCAGGAATAGTGAGCTCTGATGGGATATTCTCAGAACTATGTATTATGCGTCTTTTTTTAAGCCACCACTCTCCACTCACCTGCAGCTTTAGCTTTTCCTATCACCTCGTTCTGCTTAAGATTATTCACAGTTTCATCACTGCTTGTCCTGCTTGAATATGGACTTTCCCCAGTATCTTAGTGCCTAACACTGAGTTGGCCTTGGCCAACTCTCTTTACAAAAGCTCCAGTTCATGCCCTTCCAGATACATTTGGTGCTTGGATTGCTTTAGCCAATGAGATGTAAGTAGAACCGATACAAATCACAGCCACATAGAACCTTGAAGAGTCAGTCCTTGATTCATCACATTACCTTCCCTCTGAAGTCAGAGAAGCACTCATCAGGAGGGAACCCGAGCGAGCCCCCTTGACAATTTACACTGGCCAGTCATCGGAGGAAAATTAAATTTTGCTATGTTAAGGCCTCGTGCTTAAGGGAGTGGTTTGTTTGTTATTTTAAAATAATCTACTAATCTATCCTGACTAGCACAGTGCACCAGCGACTGGAAGGATGAATGAAGACAGTAATAGGCAGCGGATGTGCTCAGTCTTATTAGCATATCTCTATGGTATCAGGAAGCACTTATTAGCATATCTCTATGGTATCAGGAAGCACAGACCATCACACATTGTCCCAGAGCCAATAGGATATGTCCAAGGCAAGTCAGGATCCTAAGACCAGGAGGAAGAACACAAGGAAGAGTGGGTGACTTACTGACAGTATTACAGGTTTGGATACGCAGGACAGAAACGTGAGTGTTCCTGCTGTGTACACACTTTCTCCTGAGGCATTGTTAGGGAGACAAGCCAGCATGGAGGATTTGAGTCTGGGATTCAGTTTTCTGTCCCACCTGTGGGACTGTGGGCAGACTACCTAACCTTTCCCAGCCTCTTATTCCTCATCTGACCAAAATTACTACCTCACGGCACTGGCATCAGAAAAAAATAAATATGATAGAGAAATTACCTGCACAGCAGAGCCTGGCAAGCTACCCGTGTCGTATTTGATATGCCAAAATACCAGTAACAATTATAAACCTCATTCCCATGACCTGATGGAATGGTTTGAGGCTCTTTATGTTCCTGGAGCAAGCAGGTGTCCTTGGGCTCTACTTGCATGAGACAGGTCATATGGAGATGTTACTGGTGCCCGCTCGAGCAAATCGATGATGAACAGAAGGACAGTGACAGTGATAGTGATTACGGGTTTAGCCCCGCTCTTCAGCCAGGGTCACACACAGCTTTCTACCTGTCAGCCTGAATTATTTCCTCAGGGAAGGGCTCTTTCCACAGCACCAGGAAAGAGAGGGTCCTTCTGGTGGGGCATTAGGAGCAATCCAAGCTGCTCCCTGGATTCTCAGTATTCAATGCTCTTACGTGATTCCCCCAAACACAGTTTGGGGAATCTTTCGCATCTGTTGGATAAGGCTCACAGCTCTACTCCTCCCTAGCTGTGTGACCTCTCATGTTTGACTTAACCTCTCTGAGCTTCAACTTTCTTATCTGTAAAACATAAACAATAATAGCCCAGATCCACCAGGAAGAAGAAATTCAATAACAAAATGCATTTACAATATCTGACTAAACTGCTTGGCATAAGCAGGTGCCCAATAAATACCAGCCACCCAAGTGTGAACAGCATCTGAAACTCCAGAAATCTCGTAGGAACTGTAGGACGAGTCCAAGAAAGGGGAGTTAACTCAGAATGGATCAAACATGGTTGGAATAAATGAAGGAATGTTCTCTTAAAACAAGCAAAATAGCTCAGAGTCTAACACAATTTGAATCCAAAAAGAAAGCATGGGACAGAAAAGCTGTACCATGACCACATCACCCGATTTGGCACAACACGAAGGAACTGTCACACTGGTTCTGTTTGTTGCTTTTAGTGTTATCGTATTTTTTGCACAGACCTTTAATCTCAGAAATTAAATGACTACTCTAGAAGGTTACAGGACTCCTTTCCCTCCCTTCCTCCCCTCCTGGTTGTATTTCCTTTTGAGACATTTTAAAAGTTTTCAGAAAAAAAAATATGCTGTAAAAGACTAGGTTGAATTATATGATACATTAAAATTAAAATGAAATTTTAAATTATCATGCAGTTTTCGGGATGATGTAGAATGAGTGATAATAAATAAAGGTTAAAAGGATGATGGCAGATCCTTTTTCATGGTTTTTATTTTTTCTCTTTCTGTTGTTTATAAAAAAACCTTCTCAGAAGATTAAAATAATATTTCTTTCTATATTGATTTTTTTTCTTTTCCCATTTGGCAAACATTAATTTATTTTCTCTGTTTCTAATGGAGCTGATATTAATATAGTTTTATTTATTTATTCCATCCCCAGGACACGGTGACAACCTATGCTTGATAGAGTAGCCAGAGCCAATTGGTTCCTGGGATGACAGGGACATTTTCTGTGCTGGAGCACTAGTACAAGACCCTGTCCCCTCTGACCAGTACCCAGAGCCTGTAGGAAAAGGGATTGTACTACCTGAGAGTTAAAGGACTTCTAGCACACCTCACAGGCCTGTGAAGGCTGGCTTCTGAATGTGTAATGGGGACTCAACAGTAAGAGTCAAGATAACTCCATCCCCAAGAACATCTGCTCAGCCAACAAGATACAGTCCTGATGCTAAAGGGGCCTGTTGCTCTGCAGGACCATGGGAGAGGAGGCTTGCTTGAGGTGTACCTAGGGAAGACTTCCAGGAGGAGGTGACATCCAAGCTGAACTCTGAAGGAAACAAAGACATATAGAGCAAGTATTGGGGAACCAAACCTTAAGGACTTGCTCAAAATAACACAGCACGTTGGTCATGTCAGAGGAGAAAATGCGGATCCTAGATGCCTTGACTGTGCCCAGCCTCTGGCCAGTTTATATCTCACCTTGTGTTCTCCGTGTTGCCTCTTAAATGAACTATGCTTCTAGGTTCATGCTGTCTTATGCTATATGATAACTAATACCCAGTACGTTTGGAGTTGGTGCTAAAGTGCGAGTAAATTGGTATAAAAGGTGATTTCTAGTTAATAGCATACCTTCCTTAGATGTGACTGTTATCACACTGTCCTCAGTTTACCTTCACGAAGGCACCTAAATTCTCCAGAAAGCCACAAACCTGCTCAACAAGAGATCTACTTCTCACCGCAAAGCATGAGTTTTCTTCAAAGGCGTGGGTTAGGCTGCGGTCTGCGCCCAGAGGAGAACATCTGCTCTTCCAGCTTTCCTCTCCTACCTTTTCTTCACCCATTCACCAAGTGTCAAAGAATCTGGCTGCTTTGATAGTGAAATCAGAAAGAATAATGGCTCAAATGTGTTAAAAAATATTTTTTTTGCTCAGGTTCCAAATGGCTGTTTTGGCAGGTGACTTTTCTTCAAGTAATGACTTAAAAATCCAGTTTCCTTCTATTGATAAAACAAAAAAAATTTACTGTCTTCCTCTTGCATATTCCCAGGATGAAAACTGCTATGATATGGATATATAGTATTGAAATAGGTTATGCATATTGATACTGCTACAATTCCCAAAATGATTTCATCAATTTATATAGCCTCTATCACTGTATGTGTTACATTTGCCCCACATTCTCACCAAAGCTTTTTATTATTACATTTTTTATTTTGGCAGTCCTGATTTTGTTGTTCTATTTCCCACTGTACATTTTTATGTTGCTGTTTAAATGGCAAAGTTTTTTAAAAAAATTGGTTTTAGGCACCATGATTTACAATATTGATAATAGCAGGCTTTCGTGACATAAAATATTCCATCACCACAACCATATTCAGAGTCGAGTGTCAGCTACCCTCCACAGTTGTTCCAACGTCCCTCCATACACCCCTCAGCTCCACTACTGTGATATGCTTCCTGCTGAAGACCAGTTCTCAGTTTCCTTTGCCTTTGGATGCTGGTTGTTTCCTCACGTTATTTCATTTACACCTAGGAGAAGGATCATTCTGTATCTGTTCCTCACCTTCTCAATAACTTCACTCAGGTTCTCTCCAGCTCCAACCACATAGCTGCAAGCCGCATGACTTTCTTATGGTCAAGTAGTATTCCACAGTATATGCGTACCATAGATTCTGTATCCAATCATCTGTTCTTGAACATTTGGGTGGTTTCCAGATTTGGGCTATTGTTTTAAATGATCAATTTAAATGTCAGTTATTGTCTAAATGGTCAGTTATTTTTTAGAATTAAATAATAAAAAATAGACCACATTTAACCATTTGATTTCTATTTCTTCATTCCTTTGTGTAGATTTGGTTTTACATCTGCTTTAATTTTCTTTTATAATGAAAAAGACAACTTCCACAGTGCTTGTAATGCAACTATGCTATTAAAAATCCCTTGAGGTGTCTAAAAAGTGCATTTCACTGTTAGTTTTAGAAAGATAATCTAGATAGACAAAGAACTCTAGGTGCAGGAGAAAGAGTAGTTCACAAGAAAGTGACCCTGCCCTCATAAGATGTACATTGTGAGAGGGATTGAGAGGTGAGAGAAGATCAACCTCTTCATTATTTATCTTTTCTTTTTATTTTTTAATTAAAATGTTTGTATTGTAGCACCTTGAGACAGACAATTACAAAGATGTTCATGATTGGGCTTCCATCATATATATTCCAGCATTGTCCATCCACCAGTGCCCTATTCCCACCACCAATGGCCCCAAATTCCCTCCCTAATGGCCCCAAATTCCTTCCCTATACCCCAGCCTGCCTCTGTAGAAGGCACTTTTCCTTTTCTTCTCTCTCTCCTCCCTCCTTCTCTCTCTCTCCCTTTCTCTCTCCCTCTTTCTCTCTCTTTCCCTCTATCTCTCTTTCTGTCTCTCTCCTCTCATACATTATGGCTTGCCCTACATACATTTAGGGTTTATCATGTAAATCCCTTTGTGTACATTCAATGCTAAGTTCTAGTCTGGCATTACTATTTCCCACAATTAGTCATAGCCCTACACCTAGATGTAACTGGCTGACAGATAGTGTGACCAGCCACTCTGCGAACCAAAAGCAACCACTCATAACTCTGTAATTAAACTTCCTATTTTCTGTTCCTGGTCCTACTCTCTCTCATCTGAGACTTCTAGGGGAATTTTCCAAGTTTTTTATTTTTCGCTTAACTCTAGATATCTCAGATCTGTCTAATATTGCCATCAACATAATTTCATTTTTTTTGAAATTTCAGTTTTTCATTTGATTTTTATTTTATTTTTTAAAGTATTTTATTATACCACTGTGAGATATACAATTTCAAAGATATACAATTAAAAAGTTCATATTTTGGTTTTGGTCATACAGTGTTCCAGCACCCATCCTTCCACCAGTGCCCATCTCCCACCACCAGCGTCCCGGTTCCCTCTCCCTCCCCCAGCCCACCTCCATGGCAGTTTCTTTATTTCTTTCCCTTTCTCTCTCTTTCCTTTTCCTTCCCTTCCAGACTATGGATTACAGAACATACAATAAAGGGTTGTCATGTGTATCTTTTTGCCTATACTTAATGCTCAGTTCTAGGTTGGTATTAGTACCCTCGACAATTGTTAGCACACTCTTCCATTTTCTGTCTTACCTAGCCTCTGACTCCCACACTTTTGTGATAATTTCCACCTTTGACAATACCTCCTGATACAAGGTCGTGTTTCACTTGACCTTGGATATTGGTATCTTAATATGTACATATATATTTATGTCATGCAAATAAATGCAGTCATTCTGTATCTGTCTCTCTCCTTCTGGCTAATTTCACTCAACATAATCTTCTCCATGTCCATCCATTTATAGGCAAATTTTATAATTTCATTTTTCCTAACAGCTGCAAAGTATTCCATTGTGTAGATGTACCAAAGCTTCTTTATCCAGTCATCGATTTTTGGGCACTCTGGTTGCTTCCAGATTCTGGCTATTGTGAATAATGCTGCTGCATCAACATAATTTCTTATATTGTAAAATAATTTCTTGGTTTCCTAATATGTTACTATCACTTATTACTTAAATTTTTTTCTCTATTTGCAGGATTTTTTCATCTTTTTTAATGAGATCCAAGTTTCTGGACTTCTGCACATAATTTTCTTTTTTTTTTATTTTTTATTATACCGTGCTGGGCTATCGCCTCCGGCCCGAGGATTGTTTTTTTAAACTCTGAAAAGGGAACATGGCTCAGTGGTGGAGAGAACTTGGCCACATGAGGCCCGGGTTCCCATCCCCTGGCACCACAAAACTAATTTTCATCAGGGAAATTTTGAGAATGCCTTAAAATAGTCCAAAATAGTATCTGAACTGTAATAGTTGCAGGTGGCAATCAGGTATCTCAGTTGCTACAAAACTATGAATGTTTTAAATCCCATTGTTATGCTATCCGCTGGGCTATCGCTCCGGCATACAAGAGTATGCTACCTGCACGGCAGAGCCTGGCAAGCTACCCATGTTGTATTTGATATGCCAAATCACCAGTAACAATTATAGACCTCATTCCAGAATGGATTGAGGCTCTTTATGTTCCTGGAGCAAGCAGATGCCCTTGGATTCTACTAGCATGGGACAGAACATATGGAGATGTTACTGGGGCCCACTCGAGCAAATCGATGATAACGGGAAGACAGTGATAAGGTGACAGTGACAGTGAAACATACAGTTACAAAGTTGTTGATAATTGGTTCTTGGTAATACAGTATTCCAGCACCCATCCCTCCACCAGTGCCCCATACCCACCACCAGTATACCCACACCCCTCCCGCTACCCCCAGGCTGCCTCAGTATCAGGTACACCCCTTCTCCTCTCTTTCTCTCTCTGTCTCTCTCTGTCTCTGCATCTCTCTCCCCTTCTTTTCACATTGTGTCTAGCCCTGCAGATGTTTATCATGTCTCTTTGTGTATATTCAATGGCTGCACTTAATTTTTTTCTTGGCCTCCTTTAACTATTATTTTTGTTTTCATAGTAGTACCACATTTTTGTCATCCTTCACTTTTGTAAAGCAATTTAGTTTCAGCAAAAAATGTGTATTGCATTTAAGTGTATCAACTTTTGAGACTGGGAGGTAGTATAGTGGTTAGTGTGCATGTCCGGTACTGAATCAAATTGGGTTCAATTGAATCACACAGGGTTCAATTCCAAGTACCACATGACCCTTGAACATTACTGAGCATCATCTGAGAGGGCCTCTGAGCACCACCTGATATGACTCTGGAGGGTCCCATCGCCTCCATGGCTGCCTGTGTATCCCCAGGACTGCAGGGCCCAAGCAGCATGGACTCCCCAGGCCATTGTATTGACCTGCTCTGCCCCATTGCCCCACTGTTCAAGAATCACTGGTGCCCCTCTCCTCCCAGCTTCTGAGCTTCGGCTTGCCATCCTCCCCTAAATTAAATGAAAATTTCAAACTAATAAACTCTCTCAAATGTACTTCAGGAATTGGTCTTGCTCTCAAGCAGCTTTTTCTTTTTTTTTAACATTTTATTATACCACCGTGAGATATACAATTACAACGTTGTTCACGCTTGGGGTTTCGGTCACACAGTGTTCCAGCACCCCGCCCTCCACCAGTGCCCCTCAGCCAACACCCATGTCCCCAATTCCTCCCCTCCCTTCCCACATCCTGCCTAAATGGCAGGTTCTTTATCTCCTCCCCTCTCCCCCTCTCTCTCTCCTCCTTCTCCCACACATTGTGGGTTGCACTGGTACACTTAGAAGCCATCATTTGCATTCTTTTGTCTGTATTTAATGCTCAGTTTTATGTTAGTATCAGAACTTTAGACATTTATTCACACATGTTCCCTTCTCTATCTAAACCAACCTCCTGACTCCCACACGCTTGTGGTAATTTCCACTTTCAGTAAGATCACCTAGTATATTTATGTCATGCAAATAAATGCAGTCATTCTATGTCTCTCTCTTTCCTTCTGACTAATTTCACTCAACATGATTCTTTCCATATCCATCCATTTATAGGAAAATTTCATAACTTCATTTTTTCTGACAGCTGCATAGTATTCCATTGTGTAGATGTACCACAAGTTTCTTTATCCAGTCATCAGTTCTCGGGCATACTGGTTGTTTCCAGGTTCTGGCTATTGTGAACAGTTCAAGCAGCTTTTTCAACCACTGCTATAGATTAGCTTTAAGTAGATGAGGTCATTTCATTCCCTTAGATCTTGTCTCCTAGATCTACTTCTGGGATTGTTGTTTTCCTTTTATTCAATGATGACACTATTGTTTCCTGGAGGAATTTGGAACCCTTTCCTATGCCATCTTCCAACAAGTCCCCTCTGATCTTCCCATCCTAATGTCAGTAAAAAACGTTCCCCAAATATCTCCCGAAAAAAAAAACAAAAAAAACAATAGCAACAAAACTAATGCTCTCAGCTCCTCTTTGTGTTTTAAAGTTTATTTTCACATTACATGTGTCTCACTTTCAAGTTTAACTATGCAATAATTTTGGTATCAATTCCTTGTTCTAAATTTAAACCATTCAGTGTTATATCAATTAAAAAAACAGCTTATTTCTTTTAACAGTAGCTAGCATAAGATTTCCTGCTACTTTTATTTTATATTTTCAAACATTTCTTATTATAGTACCATTTTTAGTAAAAAAAAACTTTATAAAGCAATCATATATGTGCTTCACTATAAACACTGTTATAAACATTTCCACCTACCTGTTTTACAGAAATGTACATAAACACACTTTCTATAGCTGTGGGTATTCTGATAGGTGGGAGCACCATTCGCCTCACAGTTCGACATTTAATTTGTAGAGTTGCTCTGCAAACATCCTTTCCTCCTTCTTCAGGGAATTATACCCTCTCATCTTACCTTCCCTCTGGAGAACTGACCTTCTCTTCTTTCCCATGTGGCTCTGATTGTATCAGTTCCAGCACTCTTCCCAGTGACAGGTGAGCACACGTTCCAAACTTGTTTAATCCTAATTCTTGCGAGCAGTTTGGACCTTATCCCAAGAGTGCTTTTACAACTTCAGTCCTAATCATATTACTTTATGTCCGTGGAGATGCATTTGCTGCAAGGAAAGATAAGCCCAAGTAACCATAGCTGATACCTTAGAAACATTTGTCACTGTATTTACTTAAGAAATGTGGGGTATCACTATATTGCTATTGACTATCAATAGATAGTCATGGAATTGGTAGTCACCAAAATGTATTCACATCCCCCAACACCTATGTATGTGTCCTTATTTGGAAATAGAATTTTCGTGGATGCAATCAACTTAACATGAGATCATTAAGGAGGGCTCTAACCTAATATAAATGAATTTTCTGATATAAACATATCAGAAAAGAGAACGCCATGTGACAACAGGGACTCACCGGAGAGGATGCCATATGACAAGAGGCAGGAAGTATAGGGAGGTAGTCTAAGTCAAGAAACTATGAATAGACGCACCCCTTGACACCTTGATTTGGGGCTTTCTGTGTGTAGATGAGAAAACGGATTTCTTTTGTCTTAAACAGCGCAATATTTGGTTCTTTGTCATTAAAGTTCTAGAAAATTAATTAACAGGATACTAAGATCCCAGGAGACAAGAAACAAAAAATTAAACCTGTCATAAGTACATGGAAACAAACTGGCCAATGAAGGTAGGACCAGAAAGTCATTATTCAGTCATCCAACAAACATCTATTAAGTGTTTACTCTGTCAGGCTCTGCAAAGCAGTAAAAGGAAGACCCTGATAATGTAATGCACAAACTTAGTTATCATCTCCACTACTTGTGTTGTGATTTTAATAAGTGTCGTCATTTATGGAACGTTTTTACATGCCCTTCCCTTTGCTTAGTGGTTTCCAGACACTATCTCTTTTCTTTGTTCTGTTTTGTTTTTGTGACATGCCTAGCTTTTTCTCTGGGTTTACTCGTGGCTCCTTGCTCACGCTTCTCTCCTGGCAGGCTTGAGGGAGCCACACGTGGTGTCAGGGATTGAACCCAGGTCAACTGTGTGCAAGGGAAGAGGCTTACCCGTTGTACTATCTCTTTGGCCTCAAGACACTGTTTAACTCATTCTTCAACAACTCTGTATGAGTTCAGTTGCCTTGATAGTCCCATTTCTAACAAAAAGAAAACTGAAACTTCTAGCAAATGATAACTGTTACGAAGTGTTGAGGTAGGAGGTACAAATACAAGGAAACCTGGTGGCAATCATCTATACCTTAATCTTTGGGGGGAAAACCTATTGTATAAGTTTCAACAACTCACATCAAACATGCCTGGCAGTTGTGGAGCTGGCCCAGGTTTGCTTTCTTCATAACCCTATGCTACAGGATCACAGTCTGATCACAGTCTATGTCACAGTGATTCTGATGGCAGCTTTCACAGAAAATTCTGTTTGTAGTTGGCACCACCTACAAGTCAGTTGGTATTTATGAGAGTCCAGCAGTTTATATGGGCATTTCTGCTACATCCTGGAAATTTCCAGTCCCCATGAGCATATAAACTGATGCATATTGTAGCCAAGTTTTAGCAATTTAGCAAATGTGATTTGAGGTGAAAAATAACATTTATGGTAGTAGTATTTATTCTATGTCAAGGAAATTTATGTTTAAGAATTAAAGAGTGTTTACCAAACTAGGGTACAGACATTGTATTATCTTGTCTTGTCTTTCTATTGTTCATCAATTTGCTCAAGCGGGCACCAGTAACATCCCCATTCGTTGGGAATGACATCCATTATTGTTACTGTTTTTTGCATATCACCACTGGTACATATACACCACTGGTACATATACACCACTGGTAGCTTGCCAGGCTCTGCCGTGACTCTGGGTTCATCCCAGGGGACCCAGTCTTTTCTATGTCAGACCGTCAACTATCCATGGCCCATGGGCAGAACCCTGGGTGTAGAACCAATATCCAAGGACAGTAAAAACAAGGGCCAGCAGTTTGATCCAAGCTTGGAAACCTGTTTCTACCTCTTGGGGGAAAAGGCAGTTGGGACCACTATGACAAAGACAGTGGTAAATGACCACTCTGTAAGAACTGTGTGCAGAATAGGTAAAAGGAAAGCACATGGCAATCTCTCAGTATTATAACACCCAATGTGAGAGACAGGGACAAAGAAGGAAAGTGCCTGCCACAGAGACAGGCTGGGGGGGGGGAGTGGGGGTGGCAGCAGGTAAAGGGGACACTGGTGGTGGGAAAAGTTGACACTTGAAAAATGTCAGGCATTCCAAAATTAATATATGAATATACTGAAAGTTCAAGCAGTAGGTTGGGTTTTGTTGTTGTTGTTCTTATGGCTATTTTTCGGCCACACCCAGCAATACTCAGGGGTTACTCCTGGCTCTACACTCAGGAATCACTCCTGGAAGTGCTCAAGGGACCGTCTGGGGTGCCAGGAACCTGGGTTGACCACCGGGTTGACCTACCTGTACTACTGCCCCAGCCCCTGAACTCAACAGAATTATTTTCAATAAATAAAGATAAAGGAAGGCGGGAGCAATAGTTCAGAGGGAAGGGTGTTTGTCTTGCATGCAGCCGCAAGCGACCGACCCAGGTTCAATCCCCCAGCATCTCATACGGTCCACTGAGCACTGCCAGGAGCAATGTTAATTGTATGGGTTCCCTCATTTTAATAAACTTGGGAAACACTGAATATTAGAGGCTCAATAAAGCACTGTTCTCATAAAGAAAAAACTAATTTAAGCAGCATTTTCCATGTCTATTGGTTCTGGTATATATCTTTGCTCTCTTTTAGGAAAAAGATTTTTATATTGCTTTTAAGATAAAGACCCTTTGGGAGAAGGTTGAATCTTTAGTGATGCCAAGTCAGTGTGGTCATACTGGTGTTTGTTTGTTTGTTTGTTTGTTTTGCTGCTCTTGACTGTAAATAAAAATAATAATTTGACAACTGACTGCAATTAATAACTGCAACTTCTGATCTTAACGTTTAGCAACTCCATCTTTTTTAAGAGATCATTTATCTCTTAGGAAAGAAATTCCTAACAAGGTACCCTGCCTGGTGTGTCGAGTGCACGCATCTGAATTATGGGTCAAGTGATAAGACATACACCAGAAACTTGAGAGAGACACAGCACTCCTTTCCCTTGAGAAGTGAAGATAGAAATCTTAATACTGTTTCAGGAAAACCACCAAGTCAAACACTTTGGCAAGCACTATCCTGGTGGGACTCCCAGTCTTCAAGGAAAGATAAAAACATGGGCAGTGCATTGCACAGCATTAGAAAGTATATTCTAAGAGCAAATGACACAAACACACATGGATCAAGGGAATGTTAATGAAGCTAATACTTGATGACTGAGTGGGATTTGATCAAATGATGCAGGAACTTATTCAACCACATAGAGACCTGAGAGGCAATTTTATGTTCAGAGGCCACAATCAGCTCTGCGAGGCTGAGCTAGAGTGGGCATGTGTACCAGCAGACGGAGAGGGAGAATGAGGCTGATAGGGTAAGTTGGTGCAGACTTTAAAAGATTAAGCCCCGCTGAATTGGCTGTGTGACCAGTTAATATGACATCTACCCTTTGGGTACCTTCTATTTTTTTGGACAAGTTTTAGAACAGATTATCAGGTTCTAACACATAATAAGATTGCTTGGCCTTGTTTAGCTTTTCTTCAGTATATGATAGTACCTTAATGGATGGTTGAAAGAATCCAATAAGATAAGAGGACATAATGATATACGTACTGGGCACAGAATGGATATATAACAAAGTATAATATTATTGTTTGCTATTGATATTAGCATCATCATCTGAAAACATTAAGCTAGATACTATATGTGAAAGTTAGTAAATTGAAAAGAAGAATATAATCGGTATAATTACCATGTCAAATAGCTCATTACATTACCATTGTCCTTAAACTGATTGTTGGAACCCAAAATGCCTCACAGAGGAGCTGTAAGGGTTGATGAGAAGTCACAGAAATCTAGGAGTTGTTTGGAGTGATGGTCACAAAGTATATGCATTCTTCAACTCTTTAAGCTTATTAAAATGAAAACAGATTTTTTTTAAGATTTTAAAGTGACTGTTTAGGATCCAAAACAGGTCCCAAACATGACTGGTTTCAGATCAAAGCACCTTCTCGAAGGCTCAGGTCTCACCAGGCCTGCCATTGAACCATGTCAACTGCACGATGGTGGACCCCAGGTGACCTTTCTTTCTCCATTCCTCATTCTTCAAGGAAATAAAGTTAAAAAAAAAATCACCATCCCATGTAGGAAGATGTTTGTCTCAACCTAATCCTCCGATCTCCCTCTTCCTCGCATTTGAAAGGTCTTTGAGTGGCTGGCATGCCTTTGGACAAATTTTTGCCTCGGAAAAAAAAACGGTCCCAGGTTCCATGTGCGTGTGTGTGTGTGAGTGTGTGTGTGTGCATGTTTCTCTTCTACAAAAAAAGAACACCTTAGAAAATCCAAGCGATTTATTTTTAACAGATTCTTAAAGCCTTCTAAATCACCCCTGCTTGCCGACAGGAGGCGATGTAAAACTTGGCCATCATTATCTATCAAGGAACGGTGTGTGCAGTGTGCACAACCCAACAAAGCAGGAGGCACAAATTAACGACATTGTCTAGGCTAAGCCCCTGGCGGGCAGGGCCCTGCCATGTTAAATTGCTCTGTGTCACACAGAAGAGAAGTGTTGTTCTTTCTTACATTAGTGATGGTTCTGTGCTTGCTGCACGCCGACAGAAGTGAGCAAAGACCAGAGCTCTTTGGGGTGTTTGACAGCTTTCTTTGAGGGAACATAAGCCCTCAGTCATCAGTCCTTGAGATCTGCTGGCACAGGCATCATGAATTGGGGGAGGAAGTAACCTTGCTTCTCAAGTTCAAAATATCTCACAGAGCTCCTTGATTTGTTTATGATTCTTGAAAAGATTTGCCATCTAGTAATAATGGCATAGAAAGCTGGGGGCACATGCCTGCATCACAGGGGCATGCGCCCCCACCCAAAGCCTTCTGTAGGACCCCGTCCCTCTGCCTATCAGTCCAGGCCTCTTGCTTCCAAATTTTTCCTTTCCTGCCCATACTGGAGTGTGTTTGAAAAGAAACAGGAGTGAAAGAACTATGTGCCTCTCTTCTTTTCTTCTCTTCTCTTCCCTTCCCTTTCTCTCTCTCTCTCCCTCTTTCCCTCTCTCTCTCTTTCTCTCTCTTTCTTGCTCGCTCTAAACCTTTTACACTGCGGTTGAACAAGCCGCTGGATAAAGACTTTATCCAAAAACCCCTCTTTAAAGTTATTTCAAATTTCTCTGCAAGGCTTTCAGAAATCTGTTTGTTTGAGGGCAGAATTAGATGTGACCGGCGTTTTATTGTGACATAAAACCATATTTCTTCCCTGGAAGATTAAAAAATAAAATCGGTTAATAAGAAAAGCTGTCAGCAACAGAAAATGGCTGACATAATCCGCTTATCCTCCGAGCAATAAAGATATTGGTCCTTGGGAGTCTATCCTCTCTCTCATGTTATTTCGCCCAAAACATTATCTTCCCAGCATTCTGATGGATTAAGAAGTCATATGGGAGATAGCAGGGAAATGACAGATACAAAAAAAAAATATAATATCCTTTCATTTTCCCTCCTCCCTTCACTCTCAACCATATTCCCCGCCCCCCCTCCCTCTCCTACAACACACACACACACACACACACACACACAATTTTATTTTTTTTCTCTCCTTTTGACACCCTCCCATTTTTTCTTACCTTTTGGAAAAGAAATACTTCATTTTTACCCATAATTTCAATACTTTCACACTCCTAATACGGTTGATGATGCAAATGGTACTGAAGTCATTTCCTGATATGCATGTGTGTGGGTGTGGGGAAGACAGAGATAGAGAGAGAAAGAGAGAGAGAGAGAGAAGGAGGGAGGAGGGAGGGAAGGAGAAGCTCCCCACATCTACATGCACACAGATCATCAGATAAAGAGACTGGTCTTTGATAAGGGTGTTTAACACCTAGAAAGAAAGTTTAAGTTTCACTGGCCTCACGTCTGTATTCTTAATCTAGGATTTTTAACAACACCATAAATTTCAGGAATAAGTCTGAAGACAACACAACCTCAGGAAACAATAGAACAAGCTTTGGAGAAGCTATAGTTAATTTTTTTTAGGTTTTGAAGATCAGGAAAAGCATTAAAAAAAAAAGCAAAAGTACATCTCAGGTTAATGGTTCCAACTCCAATTTTTTTTGTTTTGTTTTTAGTTTGGGGGCTACACTCCAGCAATGTTCAGAGGTTATGCCTGACTGCACTCAGAAATCATTCCTGGAGGTTCTCAGGAATCACTCCTGGAGGTTCTTGGGGTGCCAGGAATCAAAGCAGAGTCAGCCATGTGCAAGGCAAGTACCCTAGCCTCTGTTCCATCTTTCCAACCCTCTGACTTCCATCTTTTCTCATAGGACTTCTCAACCTCACTGCAGACCCCCCATTCCTTGACTGATAACGATGGCCAAGTGTCTCGACCTAATCCTCAGAATCTCCCCCTTCCTCACAGTTGAAAGGACTTTGAGTGGCTGGACTTCTCTGAGGACTTCTCTGAAGAAATAATCTTAAGCATTCCCATCAGAATGCACAGGACACTTTAAAAAAAAATTTTATTATACCACCCTTGGATATACAGTTACACAGATGTTCATGTTGGGTTTCAGTCATACAGTGCTCCAGCACCCATCCCTCCACCAGTGCCCATTTGCCACAACCACACAACCAATGTCCCCTGATTCCCTCCTCCCCCTGTCTACCTTTATGGCAGGTACTTCTTCTCTCTCTCTCTCTCTCTCTCTCTCTCTCTCCCGTGTGTGTGTGTGTGTGTGTGACAAGACCTCACACAGGACGCTTTTAACCTACTTTTAAAATAATTCTTAGAACTCCTTCCTGGTATTTGGAGGAGGGAAAATGGAAAATGGGAAGGCAAGTAGAAGTTAAGTTGTTCTCTCAAGTGTATACTTATGTTTGAAATGGTGCTCTTTCCTCCCTGATCATCACCTTTTCTTTTTTAACTCACCATTCGTCTTGTCAAAAAATCAGCATGCTGGCTAGGAAAAAAAAATTAAATACTTAGGACACCTACTGAAATACTTCCTATCTTTTCCTAGGAATTTGACCAACTGAGTTTAGGGCTAACAAATGTAGTCTGGGAGGTAAAAATGACTGGAAACTGAACTGGAACTATGAATAACAGGAGAGGAGAGTGAACCCAATACAAGACTTGTGTAATAGACTAATTTTGAAGTAATTTATGTCAATAAAAATTGACAATTATGTATGTATATTTGTGTATATATACATAAGCATGAAAATATAAATCTTACCTATAATAATATTTTAGATGATTTGTGTATATTTGTATGCATTTTTTCTGATTCATTCTTGCTGAAGTTGAAAAAAAGTCATAAAATATGCTACTTTTCTAATAGCTGATCCTCAAGTCCATGACCTGGTCCTTGCTCAATCCATAAACCCATGGAAAAAGATACGAGAAGAGAGGACAGGATGGGATTGGTTATTAAACTACATAAATTACCTTTCTATAAAATAGTCATTGGTAGTTAGTAATGGATTTTAGTAGAAATGTCATTAGAACTACAAGGAGAAAATAATTTGCAATGTTTTTTTCTTCAGTTCACATTTAGTCACATCTCTCTTCTGCAAATTTCTTTTGGGATTAGAATTTTCCATATATTTTGAACATAATTTACTATAGGAGTCTTTAATTGCATTGTACAAGATTCACTCCCATAAAAAATGATGTTAACCACTCAAGACAATCTACGCATTTTATTACACCAAAACCTCTTTATTTAAACAGCTATAAAACCAGCTAAGTAAATGTCTACTGTAATTAAAAACAGAGAGTAAATTCATAAACCACATTTACTGAAGCTAAATGCTTAATTGAGGAAGGGGTGTTCCTAAAATAAAGCCTTTTAGTACCTAAAAGCAGCTTGAATTTTCAGTGTATTTGAATTCTGTAGCATGAAACTGAGCTCTTCAAATATTTCCATGTTATAGTATTAATAACTAAATCAGAAAATGGATTAAATTAATTCATAGTTTGACAATTGACCATGTCTAAAAACACAATTCACTTATTACTTCATTGAGAACATTATTGTCATTGTGTTATACCAGGCATCATAAATCATTCTATTGCAAGGTGTAATATGCTCATAAGCCATTGCCAGGAATTGACTAGGAATTAACTTGAAGATGATTACAGTCCTTGGATTATACACTTTGCCTATAATGTTTATTTTCTCCTTTCAACAATAATTTATTGAGTGCTCACTGTACACCCGACAATTTTCCAGACATTAGGATAAGCTGGCAAATGGACAAGGTCACTGTTCAACCTCTCTGGAATGCCCCAGAGTGGGAGTAGAGTCTCTGATAGAGAAGGAAGAAGGCTGTGGATACAGCTGGACGTAGGGTAGGGACTCCAGCTCAGCCTGGAGTGACAGTCCATCTTCACACAACACTGGCTTGCCCAGGTGGCAGACACTATCCTGATTCTGAAGATAGCTGCCAATATCCTGCCTCCGAGAACCTTCTGGAACTTTTCTACTGAGGATTTTGAAGGTTGTGGTGGTAAAGTCCCTCTACTGTGATTACCCACCCATGGCTAATCTAGTGTCTCAGAAATAATCATTTGTATCACTTGTCTTCCAGTTGTTCATCAATTTGCTCGAGGGCACCAGTAACATCTCCATATGTCCTGTCGCATGCTAGTGTAGCCCAAGGGCTCCCTCCAGGAACATGAAGAGCCTCAAACCATTCCTTCAGGCCATCCCAGCAGTGCCTTGGAAGAAGCCAGAGGAATCCCAGCAGAAATAACCACAAACTGAGAAATGAGTGTGGGGGGAGCATAAGTATGGATATCCTCTCTAAAGTTCCTTTAAAAAGTTAAGCGCTTACAGATTATTTTTAGTATCAAAATTACAGAAGTCAAGACATTTTAAAAATACCTGCTCGCGGCTAGCACTGGGAGCACTATATGGAAATAGTAAATGATCTGCTCGATCTCCCTCATGACATTGTGAGCTCCTGAGCTCCTAAGGAATGGAATGGCTCATGGCCAGAGGCAGCAATTGTCCATCAGATTTAATCAAATGGAAATGTTTCTAGTCAATGTAAAATATGAGTCATCAATGCTGAAAATAATTCTGCTGTTAATGACAAAGAGCTGTTTCTTTCCAATAGTCCTCAGAGCAAGACTTCCCAGTAGGTAGCCTCTATTCCTGGACTGAAGCCCTATTTAACTGGAGTATTCCATTCTACAGAAGTTCACTTCAAATACTTTAATTCACTAAAGACAGAAGCTAAATGGATAGGATTAAATTGTTAATGATTTAGGAAGCAGCTTCCTGACATCAAGTACGATCATCAGCTTACAGAACATAAACATTAATACTATTCTTGAAGCAAGTTATCACTAAGTCAGAGACCATTTGAAATTAGAACCTTAGATTTTTTTCTATAGCCCCAGATCTATCTGTTCTCTTTTTGGGAACTAGTTGATGATGCCTTTTCTTAGGGAAGTTTTGTTGTATAAATGTGATTGAGCACACCTAGTAAAGTAAGTTGTTTCTTATGTACAATTTAAAGAAACATCTTTGGCTGGAAAGCACTGATTTGATCTTTACAACAATGTTATAAAGAAGAAATGGCATCTTAGAGTTGATTTGCCTTGGACAAATCAGAGGGAGACCACTCAGAGAAGATCTGGGGTATGTATTGACGGATTGCAATGATTGCTTAATTATTCCATACTAATATAGCTAAACTGATTCACAGAAGTCTTTCTGTGCAGATATGTCTAAGTATAGTATTAGATCAACCTTGAAAATACAATAGCTTCTTTATTACTGAAAAGATTGAGAATGAGTTAGAAAGATAACTCAATACTTAAGATGCTGATCCCTGGCACTGTATATGGCTCCCTGAACCCCACCAGAAGTGATCCTTGAACACAAAGCCAGGAGCAACCCCTAAGAGATGCTGGGTGTGGCCCAACAATAAATAAAGCAACAGTTTGAGAAGAAATATGTGTATGATATCCTCAGAACTCCCTTAACTGACTTGGCCCCAATTTCCCCTCCTCTGCATGGTTCAGAATCATTGTGGTCCACTTTCTTTGCTAACCATCCAATGTTCCCCACTCCAAAGTGTGTGCTAACCCCTGGTCAAAGATCAATTTTCACCTTCTGGTTGGTTTAAAAACCTACTCAACACTTTAGTTCTTACTGATGACAAGAACTAAATAAGGTTATTGGGGTGGAGGTGGTGAATAAAATGCAATTCTAGAGAAAAAGAAGCTGAGGAAACACGGAAACTCAGCTTGATCTCAAAACTGAGATGTCTTTCTGTGCCTACCTTCTCTTTTCTTCTTCATATTTCCAGGGACACACAATGAACACACAAATGACCAGAGGAGGTCTACATTCTGCATACATGACTCATGGAAAGCTCCACATCTTTAAGGCCACTGAATAACATATAGAAATAATTTGCTGTATGGAGATTTAAATGATTAAAATGAAAGCTTCCAGCTTGAAGACTTGAGCATGTATAGTAATTTCTTGAAAAAACAAAAGTAATTTAAGAAATATAAAATTAAGTACTTAAATTAAGTAATTTAAGAAAAACAAAAGTTCTCCCTGCTGCTTTGATGCATAGGCATATAAATTTCCTGAATAGAAAACACTTCTTTTATGATTGAGAGGAGCCACTTGAAGCATAGAAAAGCTACTTGCAGAGAAGGTACAGGGAACGGAAATCCCTCAGATTATTTTAAGAAGGCCAGAAGATAAATCTCTTTTATAACAGGAATTAGAAGAGCAAAATAAATGACAAGTAATGCCAACAGGGGAAAAACGTCAACCTAAAACAGAAGTAGTTGGTTTCCAAAAGGTTTTATTATTATCATTAATTATTGTTTTATTTACTTGAGAGGTTTGGGATCAAACCCAGTGGTGCCTCAGAACTTACTCTTGGGTCTGTGCCAAGGGATTACTCCTAATGGTGTTCAAGGGACCAAATGCAGTACCAGAAATTGGACTTGGGTCAGTCCGTGTTAGGTAAGTGCCCTACCCACTGTAGTATCTCTCCAGTAAAAGAAAACAAAAGATTGTCTTTACTTACAACACAAGGATAGCATATTTCTACTTTTGATGTATAGGAAATGCCATTCCTACAAGAACCTTACAAACCAGAAAGAAATGAATTTGTAGAAATATAGGTTAAGCACAGAAATAATCTGCAATAAATTTCCAAAAAATAAAATCTATGTAACATAATGTAAAATAGAATGTGGGGAGGTATTAAGGAAAAAGGTAAGGAGAAATGGAATTTGATATGTTAAAGAAGTAGATAAATCCATTATTATACCTGAAGAGTTAAAATACCTTCCTTAGCAATTGAGAAATATCTACACAGAAAATAAACAAGAATATAGAGTACTCAATAATATCATCAACCAATAAGACTTAAGACTTATTGAAATTTATAGAAAACTTTACCTCACAATAGCAGGATATACATTTAAGTGCTTAGACAATATAAATATAAAAGATTATAACATGGGCCACAAAGCAAACTTGAACAGATTTAAAAGAATCAAAAATATTCAGGTGATGTCTCTGTCACATGAATAAAAAATAAAAATCTAAAGCAAAGAGATAGTAGCAACATTTTAAAATAACCAATACTAGGTAATTTACTAGGTTTTAAAAATGAAATCAGGTGGCTTTTATTCTTTATATATAAGTTACTAGGTCATACAAGAACACAATTCTTCAGGTGTTTTCTTTTTTTTAAGATATGTCTGTATTGTATTTCAAACAATCTGTACCAACTGACATCCCACTAGCAAGTGAACACGCTGTTTTTCTGCTTTCCCCAATAGCAAACTAACACTAGTGTGGCTTTTGTTCTCTGTGATGTGTGCCAGTCTCTCAGACATGAGATGATATCTCATTGCTATTTGATTTGAATTTCCCAAATAAGAGAAACAGGGATTTTTGAAAATTATATTTATCTTTTGTCCATGTGTATGTCTTCTTTGAGGAACTTTATTCTCATCTCTTCCCCCCATTTTTGATAGGGTTGGTTGAATTTTTCTTGTAAAATTTTACCAGTCCTTTATATATATCTTTCCTAGATGGGTTGTAAGTAAATAATGTTTCCCACCTATGGAAGTCCTTTAATTCTGGGCACTGATTTGTTTCTTCTGCATTGTAGTAGCTTCTTAGTTTGATGTAGCCTCATTTGTTTATTTTTGCTTCTGTTTGCTTGGCCAATAGGCACTGAATCATTGGAAATGTCTCTTAATTCAGTGTCATGCAGTCTTTGTCATAAACCCATCCCTTCCATTTCTTCCTTCAAATCTAGTGTTTCTTTTTGTTTTTGTCTAGTTGACCTATCCTGACATGATAAAGCAATGTTGAAGTCTACCACCACTATTGCATTTTTTTGATATCTTCCTTCAAGTCTATTAGCAGTTGCTTTAAATATGCTCATGGTCCTTCACCAGGTCTATAAGCATATAGGAGTGTGAGTTCATGACATCTACATCCCTTTGATCATTAAGACATTTCTTATTAATCAGCCCTGTCCCTTATAATTTTTTAACTTGAAGTCGATATATGATGCAAGTATGGCTACATACTTGCCTTTTAAGGAAAGGTTTTTAAGAAAAAATTATAGCCTTTTTAAGGAAAATATTTGCTTCAAATATTGTTTTCTAGCCTTCAACTTTGATTCTGACAGTTTCTCTGATAGTTCCTATTTGTTTTATGTTCACAGCAAAAGAAGGGTTCAGCTTTCTGATCCATTCTGCTACTCTGTGTGTCTTGTTTTATGTGTTTAGGCCACATTAAAAAGAAAGATTATTGAAATTAAGTAGTTTTTGCAATTATTATGTCGAAGCTATGTTTATTTGTAAAGTTTGCCTTGCCTTAAAGAAGTTCCTTTAATGCTTCTTGCAAATTGTATTCAAGATTATGAAGTTCTTGAACTGTTGCTTGTCCATGAAGATTTACATTGTTCCTTTAAACCTAGATGATAGTCAAGTTGGGTACATTGTTCTTGGTGAGGTGGTCAAATCATTGATTTAAAAAATGATATCCCGGAATTGATCCATTTCTTCTAGATTCTCATGTTTCATGGCATACAGGCTCTCAAAGTAATCTCTGATGATCTTTTGGATTTCTGTGGTTTCTGTTGTGATGTCACCATTTTTATTTCTGATTCTGTTTATTTGGGTTTCCTCTTTCCCTGTCCTTACAAGTCTTGCCAATGGTTTGTCAATCTTGTTTATTTTTTCAAAAAACCAGCTCTTGGTTTCATTAATCTTTTGGATTGTTTTTTTTGGTTTCCAACTCATTGATTTCCTCTAAGTTTTATTATTTCCTTTTTCTGCCTGGGTTGGGCTCCCTTTTGTTGGTCTTTTTCTAATGTCTTCAGCTATGTAGTCAGGTTATTTATGTGGGCCCTTTCTTGTTTCCTGATGAATGCTTGCAGAGCTATAAACTTCCCTCTTAACACGGCTTTTGCCGTGTCCCACAAGTTCTTATAGTTGGTGTCTTCCTTTTCATTTGTTTCCAGAAATCTTTGGATTTCCTGTTTGATTTCTTCTATGACCCATTTGTTGTTCAGGAGTGAGCTGTTCAGTTTCCAGGTGTTCGGTTTGACTCCCTGTTTCTGTGTACGGGTTAACTTCCATTTTCAGTGCATCATGGTCTGAAAAGATAGCTGACACAATTTCTATCTTTTTTTTTATTGAGGTATGCTTTGTGGCTCAGCATGTGGTCTATCTTGGAGAATGTTCCATGTGCACTAGAGAAAAATGTGTATTCAGCTTTTTGGCATGAAGAGCCCTGCATATATCCACTAGCTCTCTTTCTTCCATTTCTTCATTCAGGGCCAATATTTCCTTGGTGAGTTTCAGTCTTGTTGATCTATCCATCGTTGATAGAGCAGTGTTGAAGTCTCCAACTATTATTGTGCTACTGTTAATGTCTTCTTTGAGGTCTCTTAGCAGTTGTTTTATGTATTTTGCTGACCCCTCATTGGGTGCATATATGTTTAGTAGTGTAATTTCTTCCTGGTGTACATACCCCTTAAGTAAAAAGAAATGGCCTTCGTTGTCCCTTCTAACCTTTTTTCAGCCTGAAGTCTATATTATCTGATACTAATATGGCCACACCAGCCTTTTTGGATGAGTTGTTTCCATGGAGAATGGTCTTCAAACCTTTGACTCTGAGTCTCTGTTTGTTCTGGACGCAGAAAAAAGCATTTGACAAGATCCAGCATCTGTTCATGATTAAACGCTCCAGAAAATGGGGAATTGAAGGGACTTTCCTCAAGATAGTTACAGCCATCTACCAAAAGCCCACAGCAAGCATCATTCTAAAAGGGGAAAAGTTGAAATCCTTCCCCCTGAGATCAGGGACAAGACAAGGTTGCCCACTCTCACCTCTTTTATTCAATATAGTACTGGAAGTACTTGCCATAGCAATCAGAGAAGAAAAGGACATCAAGGGCATCCAGATAGGCAAGGAAAAACCAAGCTATCATTATTTGCAGATGACATGATATTATACCTAGAGAACCCTAAACTCTCTACCAAAAAACTCCTAGAAACAATAGACGCATATAGTAGAGTGGCAGGATACAAAATCAACACCCAAAAGTCGGTGGCTTTCCTATATACAAATAACGAAAGAGAAGAAAGGGATATTAAGGGAAACTATTCCGTTCACAATTGTGCCACAGAAAATCAAATACCTAGGAATCCAACTTACCCAAGTATGTAAAGAACCTGTACAAAGAAAATTACAAGACACTGCTCCAAAGAGATAAAAGAGGACACAAGGAAATGGAAACACATTCCCTGCTCATGGATGGGGAGAATCAACATTGTCAAAATGGTAATACTCCCTAGAGTACTATACAGATTCAATGCAGTCCCCATGAGGATACCGATGACATTCTTCAAAGAAATTGACCAAACGCTCCCTGAAATTTGTATGGAACAATAAACCCCCAAGGATAGCTAAAGCAATCCTCGGGAAAAGAAGACGGGAGGCATCACCTTTCCCAACTTCAAACTGTACTACAAGCCAGTAGTAATTAAAACAGCATGGTATTGGAATAAAAACAGACCTGTGGAGCTATGGAATAGAATTGAGTATCCTGACACCCAACCTCAAACACATGATCATTTAATCTCTGATAAAGGTGCAATGAGTCTAAAATGGAGTAAGGGAAAGCCTCTTCAACAAGTGGTGTTGGGAAAACTGGGCAAGGACATGTAAAAAATGATTTGGACCTGTGTCTAACACCATGCACAAAAAATCAGATCAAAATGGATTAAAGATCTCAATATCAGACTTGAATCCATAAAGTACATTGAAGAAAATACAGGAAAAACCCCCACGACACAGAAGCTAAAGGCATCTTCAAAGGTGAAACATCACTAACAAAGCCACTAGAAGAAAAGATAAACATATGGGACTACATGAAACTAAAAAGCTTCTGCACCTCAAAAGAAACAGTGACTAAGATACAAAAGCAGTCCACAGAATGGGAAAGAATATTCACCCAATACCCATCTGATAAGGGGTTAATATCCAGGATATATCAGGCACTGGTAGAACTTTACAAGAAGAAAACAAACAACCCCATCAAAAATGGGGAG
>JAJIBD010025956.1:0-25355 GCA_021461705.1 Cryptotis parvus | reverse complement strand
GTGTTGGAGGACAGGTTTAGTTAGTTTGGGAGTTTTGTTGTTTTGCCCACTCCCAGCTTAATCTATTTAAGCCAAGGTTCATTCTAATGAGACCTCTCTTCTATGTAAACACTGCTAGAGGGTGTGGCAGTTACTGAAGTCACCTTGATTGAATAACTTCTGACTTATACATCTACTAAGACTTCTATGTTTTCTAGATTGGGCACAGCTCCTCTTTATACCCACTGCACCCAACGTGGGACAGTTAGAATTTACCAGGAGACTACCACCCTGGCTACGCTGAGACTATAGGAAGACTATAGGAAGGATCATACTAGTTTGCTCTAAGCAGGCGAGTGTGACCCTTTCAGTACAGGAGAACAAGATACTCAGAATCACCCTGGTGCAGATAATAATAAGAAGGACCTTGTGAGTACCATCTAGATTACATGAAGCTCATGAAATAAGATGTATTACTTTATATCAGCCCTTTCTCTCTCTCTCTAGTGTTTTACATAAGAGATTATCTCCGTAGAAGAGATTAGTCCTTGGTGTAACCTTTGTTTATACCTGCAATAGGGTGTGGCACTACACTCTGTTTAGAGTTCTTTGTTAACAAGACCTTCCCCTGGATACTTTGGTGTATATAAGGGGACGGACTTGAGGCCCCTCGGCTTTGGGCCTTTTAGCTTCAATTTTTGGCTCCTTGGCCTTTTGCTTTTTGGCTTTTTGCTTTTTTGGCCTTTTGGTCCTTCTGGGTAGGACTCAGCTTGGGTGAGATCCTCTCTCTTTGGTGGGAGACTTAGGCTTTTTTGTATGGCCTAAGTTCGGACCAGAGCTAGAGTTTGTTAATTATATTGGAGTGCTGTGGAAGAACTTTTGTACTATTAAAAGCCTTTTTTGGAACTGCACCGGGACTCGTGAGTTTTCATCTGTTCTCCCGGTGTCCTCAGAGGTAGAAGAGAACTTCTGTCCTGACACTGTCGGGACCCCAGCGGCGTCCCGACACAAAGTAACCATTAAATGGTAACCTTTAGGAACTTCTGACTGTTGGGGTAGGCTCGGCGATCCGACAAAATCAGGAGCAGGATCTAGGGGATTCTTTTTTGCCCTAAAGGATCATGGCCAGCAGACAAGAGAAAGACGTGAGAATCTAGCAAAGTTTCAAAAGATTTTTCTCTCACAGGTTCTGGTACGCAATCCAGCAATAGGAAAACCCGGACTGGGCACTGGCTGGGCCCCGGCACCTGTAGGCTTAGAATCCTAGGGGCAAGATGGCCACCACCATGTGCTAAGGCCTGACAGGGAAGAGAAAGGAGAGGAGAGCAGAGGGAGAAGGTGAAAAGGCAAAAGACAAAAAGACAAAAAGCCTGGAAGAAAGCAGGTGACAGCTTTTATAGCTTTTCAGTTCAGACCGATCACACTAACGGGAAGCAGTTAGGGTCAATTCTCCTCAAGAAACTTCTCCCAGGACCTCACCTAGTTACACTGAACTGTTAATGTTTCCCAGCCAAGGTCTGCCTTGGATGTACCCTGCAGGGTAGAGTGGGGGAAGGTTATGTATCTGTACCAATGATACGCTACAGCCAGGTATATATTTCTCCAAGCCTTCACAAGATTCTCGTCTTCAGTTCATAGGTGTTTTGTATATTAGACTTTAGACTTATTAGAGAGCCATGCTTCACTGCTTGGAGGCAAGCAGCATTTCTCTCTGGTCCAATTAGAGATCCAGCATAGTCAGGTAAATATACTGGTAAGATATAGCTAGTCCCATGATGATTGTGGTAGCATGAGAGAAAATACCAGCTAACGTAGAATACAAGTAAGATATACTGCCACATATCAAACTGTCCTCTGGCCCTTCATCTACAAAGTGGCCTGCAGGAGGCAACTCCAGGCAAGATGCAGAGACTTTGGGCAACAGTGTACTGCAAAATCTGGCATTGCTCTTTATTCCCTGCATAGGTCAGGGGAAAAGCATTGGTTCCCGGACACAGGCCAGGGGCACTAACGGACAGTGAGTACTTCTAGGGACCCTGGTAGGCCCTGGCTTCTGCTGCCAGGGTTACCCCCGACCCCTCAAGTAATATAAAGGTTATAGTAATTCCACAAGAGGTCCCTTGAGCCTGGGGCCTTGGGCTCCCTGAAGGGGTTCCAGCCACAATCCCTCCTCTGATAGTATTCAGTATTTATAAGGCTTAACATATGGCGCCAGAACTGGGTTGAACCATGTGACTATCCTGTCTAATTGCTGAAAACCTTAGACACATTTTTTTGCAACTTTGATTTGCCATTCTACATGCTTTATCTATTAACTGATGATCCATATCTCTTTCAGCTATAACCAAAAATGAGCTAAAGCAAACAGGTCACCCAGCTCAGTGTTCAATACATCCTGAAGTTGAAAACAATAGCTGTGTAAGAAAACCACCATGTGATTATTTTTAGAGAGGCCAACTCACCTATCAGGAGGTCAATTTAGATGAGAGGTCTGGTTCTGTTAACTCGAAAGTGTGTTTCTGAGAACTTAAATACAACGTGCAGTAAATTAGATTTGATTTCTGCTAAATGGTGCTTTGATACTGCATCAGCCCAAGCTGACTTCAATCAAAGTCACACTATAGCTCTGTTATGCTAATGTCTCCTGCAGAGAGCGGGTGGGTGATATGGAAATCAGAGAGCTGAATGGGGAGTAGGAAACGCAGGCTAGGCAAGGTGAGCTTGGAGATGAGGGGTTGGGGGACTCAAAAAGGTTAATCACGTCGTGTTCAGAGTTGCTTTTACAGGACATTATGGCTCTTTATGGCAAGCATGAACATGGAAACAGGCAGGCGGCTGGTGCATCCATGCGACAGAGAGGTTGCAGGCACACGCGGCAGCTCTCGAGGCATAATAATAAGCTTCTTATGCTATATTAATGCACATTTGGAATTTGTATCAGGTTCCAGTAGAAAATAACATTTTTGCTATTTAATATCTTTTCCAGGTTCAAGTATAATATATTCTATAAGCATATTCCAAAAGCACACACTCACATAATTTGCTTGTGTTAAGGCTTGCTGAATCACAAACTGCTTAACACAACAGTAACAATAATTTACATATATTAAGTGCTCATTAAGTGCTAGAGAGTGTGTTTAAACCATGCTTAGGCATAGTGTCATTTAATACTTAAATAACCTGTGTCTTTAATATTACTGTTAGGTTGTAAAGATCATCTAGTCTACTAAATCTTACAAATGGCAAAGGTTTCTAACGAAGAAAGTGATAGACTGGAGAAAGGTCTGATTAACTTCTGGTCCAACTGATCCCATAGCTGACCCCCTTAAATACAGGTGCTACATTAATAGTGTTGACTTCCGGGCTGGAATGATGGTACAGGGGATAAGATGTTTGTCTTGCACGTGGTCAACCTGGGTTCAATCACTTACATCCCATATGGTCCCCAAGCACCACCAGGAGTAATTCCTGAGTGAAGATGAACATTGACAGGTGTGACAGAGGAAGCAAAATTAATAATAATAATAATAATAATAATAATAATAATAATAATAATAATTATAATAATTCAGTTAACTTCAAACCATACCCTAACTGTGAGGTAACTACATCTTATCCCTAAAAGAGGGTAAGGATCATATGCTATGATTTTCGGTACTACATTATATGGTCTGACCATGTAACGGCAGAGCCTGGCAAGCTACCCGTGTTGTATTTGATATGCCAAATACCAGTAACAATTATAGACTTCATTCCGGAATGGATTGAGGCTCTTTATGTTCCTGGAGCAAGCAGATGCCCTTGGGCTCTACTAGCATGAGACAGGACATGTGGAGATGTTACTGGGACCCGCTCGAGCAAATCGATGATGAACGGGAAGACAGTGACAATGACAGTGACATTATATGGTTAACATCACTGTCTTTCCACAAAAACAGACTTTATTATAGAAATAGCATAAAAACTATGATCTTCTAAACTCATCATAAGTACACCCTATAAGTACATCCTTTCTTAGGCATACTTATTTCAAAGCACTCTGTACTCTATAACCTACAGTGCTTTCCCATTATTATCTTAGCATTGTTTGCAAATTATTATCCTGAGTGTAGCATTTGGGTTCCACCCACTAGTCTAAGATTATATCAATATGCTACTCACTCTTTCCCAAACTAGTCTCAGCATGATAGCAGACCAGCCTATTTTTTTAGTACAGTTTTGAGATACATATATGTATCTCAAAGGAGGAAGAGGGGAGAGAGGCGGAGGAGGTAGAGGAGGAGAAAGAGGAGGAGGAGAAAGAGAAGGAGGAGAAAGAGGAGAAGGAGAAAGCAGCAGCAGCAGCAAAGAGCCTACCACAGAGGCAGGCTGGGGGAGGGCAGAGGAAATATGGGGACATTGGTATTGAGGAATGGGCACTGGTGGAAGGATGGGTGCTGGAAGATTGTACAACTGAAACCTAATTCTGAGCAGTTTTGTATTGTGTATCTCAAGGTCGTATAATAAAAGTTACAAAAAATAATAAAATAGTTAAAATAAATATTACATTATATATTCAAATATATTTGCAATACATATGTATATATATTTACATACATACACATATCCAAAAGGACAAGTAAAAAAACAGAGAAATATTTTTGTAAATGGAAGAAAATGTTTAAAGACAATAAAGTGATCACAACAAAAAATCACAAGCTTTTGTCTTCATTTTGGTTAGCCTTCACATTTTACTCTCCTTCCCTCCTGAAATATGTAAACTTCATCGCATTTCAATAAAAGAGAAGATGTGTCACAGTGTGCAACCAGTCCACATATTTACCCATTCTTAGGAATACTTAGGAATGTGGGCAGACTTGAAGCCCCTTATTATATCTAAGCTCTAAAGTTATCTCACAGTTACTCGATGTTTGATAGAAAAACTAAACAGGTTATAAAGTTAGTCATATGCATGATATAATTTATGATTATCAATCAGGAAGTGGATTTCTAAATAAATATGCATTCTTAAAGCATTTCTAAGGAGAGCTATTGGTACTAAGAGTTGATGGTATGTGTGAAACAGAGAACAATGCATATAATACACATGTTCTGTGAATGTAGTTGAAATCATTTTGTGTAGGTGAGGATACAGCACAGGAACTAAGGGTGCATATGCTGCTAATTTTGTATGGCAGAGCCTGGCAAGCTACCTGTGTTGTGTCTGATATGCCAGCAACAAAATCCAGTAACTATCATAGACCTCATTCCCATGATCTGAAGGAATGGTTTGAGGCTCTTCATGTTCCTGGAGCAAGCAGATGTCCTTGGGCTACACTAGCATGTGACAGGACATATGGAGATGTTACTGGTGCCCACTCGAGCAAAAAGATGAACAGGAAGTCAAGTGATGCAAGTGATGCTACAAGTTTATGCAGTTGGTCCCCAGCATACTTTGGCTCTTCAAGCACCATCAGATGTTCCCCTGGTGGCCTTAGGCTCATCATGGATCAAAGCAGCATTGCACTATTGGCCAAGGACTGAGTAGTGTGGTCAAATTGGCTGAGCATTCAGTGGGGGAGCTGAACACTTCTTGGGCATTGTTTGGAAGGTCTCAAAAATTTCTTATTCAGTTTGTTGCAGTACCAGGCCCAAGGTCTCTGCATCTGGCCTGGAGTTGCCTCCTGCAGCTCACTTTGTAGATAGGATGAGAAAAGTTTGAATGTGGCAGTTTATCTGACCATATATTCTACACTGGCTAGTATAAATATCCTCTCATGCTGCCACAATCATCGTGGGACTAGCTAGATCTTGCCTGTATATTTGCTTGGCCACATTGGATCTCTAAGTAATTAGACCAGAGAGAAATGCTCTTTGCCTCCAAGCAAACAAGCATGGCTCTCTGATAACTAAAAGCTAATATAAAGAACAACCATGGAGTAAAGACAAAACTTTTGTGGAGGCTTGAAGAAATGTTTAACTAGCTATTGAGTATTCTTTGGTGCAGATGCATGCCATTGTATTCTGAGATACAGTTCATCTCAGAAATTCCTTCTCTCTACCCTGGAGAGGCATTTCCAAGGCAATCCTTAGCTCCGCAACATTAACATCTCAAAGGGCCTAGGTGAGGTCCTGGGAGAAATTACCTGAGGGCATTTGACTCTGATGGCTTTCCATTGATGTGGGAGGTCTGGGTTGCAGGGATATAAAACTAGCCTGCTTAGTCTAGCTCTTTCTTTTCTCCTATTCTGCTTGCACTGTTTTGTGATCTCCTCTCTGCAGGGTCTTAATACATGGTGGCAGCCATCTTGGCCTACACGTGGCTTGGGCCTAGCTGGGAACCCTAAGAATGGGTTTTTTTTCCTACTGCTAATTTGTATGCCTGAACCTGTGTTAAGTAAAGCAATTAAAACTTTGCCGGATTCTGTGTCTTTCTCTGTCCACTGGTTGCTGATCCCCTGGGACAGAAAGGGATCCCCTGACCCTGCTCTCGGATTTTGTGCAGGGCACCTCAGCGTTTCCTGCTGGCTTCCAGTACCATGGATCAAGGCAACACTGCACTATTGGCCAAGGAGTTGTAATTGGTTGAGCATTCAGTGAGGGAACGAACACTTCTTTGGCACTGTTTGGAAGGTCTCAAAAAATTTCTTATTCAATTTATGACAATAAAATATATAAGCATAAGTGAAAATTATCACTGTAAATATTTAAAAATAATTTAACTATTACCTGCAGTGTTTAGAATATTTATGAAAAAGAGAGAATATATTTAGCTCAAAATAAATTTCATTATTTGGAATCATACATAAAGATACAAAAAAGTATCAATATATTGTGCAATATGCATGCACACAACTATTTTTATTTGAACGTAATTTAAATTCTCCCCATGCCTTATAACTTAATTTTTAAGGTAGCACATTACTAGATAACCACAGTAATACATTTCTGCTAGAAATGAATTTAGATGGTGGTTTGCAGTTTGACTCATGTTAAAATTAAGTAATGTTTAAACAATCGTTTACTGTTTATATCTTTTTACAAGGACTGGGAAGCAAAGCTCTTTTTCTAAGCTGTGGAACTCACCATCCATCAGAGAAACATTTCATGCCAACAATCAAGAATAATACACTAGATTTGGAGAAATAGTGCTCAGGTCTCTGCCCCTCGGGGTGTTGCAGGTGTTGCTGCAGTGCCCAGCTGCATTGGCAGGTGGCAGACAGGGAGACAGGCTTGTCTACACCCAGGGCTCTGCCCCGTGGGCCCTGGATGGTTGATGGTCTAAAATAGAAAAAAGACTGGGCCCCCTGGGATGAACACAGAGCCACGGCAGAGCCTGGCAAGCTAACTGTGGTATACTCAATATGCCAAAAACAGTAACAATGAAGGACCTCATTCCCAATGAACAGAGACGTTACTGGTGCCTGCTCGAGCAAATTTATGAACAACGGGAAGACAAGTGACAAGTGCTGAGGGTTAGGTGCTCGCCTCGCCTGAAGTTGACCCCAGCTTGATCCCTGACACTGCATATGATCCTTCAAGCATCACCAAGAGTGACCCCAACATCAGTTATGACCTCAGTCACGTGCACCCCACCCCTCAACCAAAAAATAGAATGAAAGGATGTTTAAACGAGAAATCTAACACATACTAGTGTAATAACTCAGTCTATGTTCAGCTATTGGGAAAAGCTGAGAGAAAGGGGGGATGAGAGAGACTGGGAGTGGGGGAGACAGGGAAGGTAGAGAAAAAAAGGAAAAATAATTGAGAAAGCACATTCAACTTAATCTTCTAAAGCTACCCAGCAATTGAGAGCAAGGGATCAAAGAGATCTATTCCTTTCAGAGTAATTGAATAAGGAGAAAAGGAAAAGAACTTGTTTAACACAGAGAGGAACACTTGCATTATATAGGCTATATAAGGTTGCCAGACCATGTCAATGCACCAATACCTTTTTTTTTTTTTTGTCACACCCGGCAATGCTCAGGGGTTTCTCCTCGCTCTGCACTCAGGAATTACTCCTGGTGGAATACCCGGCAATGCTCAGGGGTTTCTCCTGGCTCTGCACTCAGGAATTACTCCTGGTGGAATGCACCAATATCTTGATCTGACTCCTTGACCCTCAAGGAGTTTGTTTGACCACAAACAAAGTCAGTCTCAACTTAATTTTCTAAAGGTAATAAATTTGTCTACACAGGGGAAAAATAAATCAACTAAATGTGAAAAAATGGTATATATGTAGATTATATAAAATGTTCTTATATTTCATATTACAAAACAGACTGCATTTCATTTTTTTAGTGTATAAAATTTGTTACTATAGGAAATAGACCTGAGATCCAGCGCATAAATTTTAACTCACACATTTTCTGAGAGCTATAAATGGAATCTCCCTAGAAAACATCAATATTTTAAATAAATTCTGATTTGCAATTCACATTTTTACATATTACTCTATCAATAATAGAAACTTTCCTTTTCAAATTGCTTTCCTGGAATACTGAGAATTCAAGATATATTTTAGAAAAAAATAATAAAAGCATTTTTTTTAAGGAATTGTTAATTCATAAGAAAATATCATTCCTTAGACTATTAAATAAGGTGACATTATTCTTTAAAAATATCATCTTATTTTTCACTAGCAGGAGAAGAGTTCAAAGTAGTAAAAATAATCCACTCTCGATTCTAAATTGGGGCAACTAGGCTTCTAATATTTGGTGTTGGAAGGTTGTAAAGTATGGGGGTGAGGATGGGAAACTATAGTTAAAGACGCTTTTTCAAGTAAGTGGTGAGACAGACATCCATTTTACTCACTTAACCTGTCAACTTGCCAGAACTGTCATGTCAGCACTTTAGCTAAACCAAGAAGGCTGATCACATCCCATTATCTCATTTTTTAGAAAAAGATTGCATGAAGATGCCAATCAGAAAAAAAGAGAGAAAATAGAACTAGCAACCAAGAAACAAATGTACTGATGCTGAAGGGCTGCTTAGTTAACTGAATTTTAATATGCAACTGCAATGTTTCTTAATAACATTAATTACACGCTTAGTAAGGCACCATCCTAACTCATTAGCGCCTTCTTTTTGTTGTATTTTATCTCCTACTAGCAGTATGGGCACCATGTGATTGGTCTGTTACCATTAATGTTGCTTAATCTTTTTATAGCACTATTTAAAGCTGCTTGCATAAACATTTTCTAGGCAAGTATTACCTATGTATGCATATGTGTATATCAATTAATTGCACCAACATTTGGCATGCCCCTTCTACACGTAAGTGTTATGCCAGACAGAGAGGCAGGAGAAAGATAAATAAAACAATGTATTTCCTCACAAAAGCTAACAGTTTTGTGTGGCAGAAGAAAATAATATGCCCAATAAATCAAGAAGCAATGCTTTTCATAAGAGAGCTTTAAATAATACCCAAATATATTTCAACTCAAAACTTAATTTAATCCGGTAGTTTATATATTTTTAATGAATATAATTATGCACTGTTCTCTTGGTGGTTTTAATAATGATTTTAATGACTATTGTCATAATTCAAATGACATGCATGTAATATTTAGGTAGAGTGTACATTCTTTTATCTGTCTATATAAACAATGATATCTACACATTTCTGGAGCATACAAAAATGAAAAACTCGCTTTCTTAGAAGGGATGAAAAAAGATTAATTTTTTTTCTCACATAAGATTCTAGCCTCTTTTGATAGTAAGCTTCTAGTATTGTTTTAACTCAGGGAAGTTACACTATTCTCATATGGAATTTTGATATTACTATTTAATCTAATTTTTATTTTGTTGTTGCAATTTGGGGGGCAATATGCAATGGTATTCAGGGCAACTTCTGTCCCTTTTCATCATGAATGATACAGTGTTGGGAGAGTACTTGTTGTTGGACAAGTGCTTGCTAGATGACTACAATATTTGGACTCAGTTCTCTATGCAAAGGCCCACTGAGCCCACTGAAATAGCTCTTCAGCCCTTATTTCCTTTTCACCAATCTACTCAGCATTTATTCTATTCTTATTTGAGTAGACATCAAATGAATGAATATTAAAGTTGCATATATTTAGTATAATCTACTTAGTAAAGACTTTTTACTCCACTTTAACACACATTAAAATATTAAAAATTATAGAAAAACAACCATACCCCAAATTATGAAGTCACCACGGACAAACATAGTCAAGTCTCATAGTAAATGAGGAAGCATGGTGAACACCAATATGCCTCAATCCTTGGTCATCCATGGCACCAGTTTCATAAAAACTGCTTGCCAAATACTGTGAAAACCCATGCAATGATATCTGTATGGGAAGAAAGATCTAGAATCAAGAGACTTGAGAAACATGAAGAATGACTTCAATGTAACTAGACAGATTTTAAATACTGGGAAGAAGTTACTGAAGGAAAGAAAAAGTCAAGAAAACTCTGGATGGCAGATTTTTTAGATGTTATCCAGGACCTTTCTGCAATGATTCTCTTAGGTTTTTGTCACATGACAAAGAGATATTGAAAACGTAATTAGGGTTACTAATTATTTGCTTTTAGGATTAATCAGGTTGGTCTAACCTAATCACCTGAGACCTTTCAATCAGGAGATTTTCTCTAGCTAACAGCAGAAAGGAAAGACAGGGAAACAAAGCAATGCACTTGCAGTATTAATGAACCATTGATCACTTTGAAAGTTGTTGAAGTCATGTGCAAATCCTAGTGGGGAAGTGAACTGTGCACAGCCCTGCCTAGAAGCCAAGAAAGACATGGTGACTTCAATCTTACTAATGCAAAGCACTTCTTTCTACTGAAGCATCTTGAGGAGAGCTCAATTGTACTACCTGGAGGTCCCCCACTGAGTCAATTTGGAAATCTGGCCTATAAGTGTACTATTCTGGTTGTCATATCTGTAGAAATCTGTTATCCAGAAATTGAAAATTAATACACCTAAATCTCTTCATTATGGAGTAGGAAGTATAAAGAAAGAATGTCAACTCAATAGAAAAGTGTAAACAAATAAACAAGTTTAAAGACATGCTTTATATGGAATAACAGGAGTTTATAACTAAATGAAAGGTGTGTTTCATGTAAGAAACCAGCCTATGAGAAAAAATGGCTTCTTAAATAAGATATTCAAGATAACACCTGAGAAGAGGTTACTGTATGATGCCAGTGTTTATACGCTCATCCAATACACAAACCCTAATCTTCAGCAGTTAATTAAATGATTGATAACCACATAGGAATTAATGCATGAGGGGAGTAAAACAAAGTAAAATAAGACATACATTATTTAATGACTTGTTGAACTTATGACAGAAAAGAACACATTTATTAATCAAAAGGGATAAAACTATTTTCTAAGAATTATCCGAGGAAAAAATAATTTTCAAAGAACTACAATAAATAATTGCCCATAGTGTGACAGAAATTATACGTAACAAGATGTCTACTTGAAAACAGAGAATTCCCAAAAAAGGGTAAGAGAGCTAAACGAGTAGAAAGAAAATAAAAAGTCACATATATCAAAATTAGAAATTATCAAAAGATAAGATGAATGAAATAAATTTAAAGAAAAACAACAATTACAACACAATAAATAAGCTTCAAGAATTAATAAAACATAAAAAATGAGTTCAAATTGATATAAAATTAGTAAATACAGAAATTAGAGAAAATGCAATACAATTAATGTTTGATTAAGTGAAACAAAAAAAAGATAAAGCAGAATAAAATATTTTTGAAAAATATCAAGCTACATATGAATTGATGGATTTGTGTGCTTTGATGTGCCATTAAAAAATATAAGAGATGATCAGTCACAATTATAAACTACAAACACATGGGAGAAAAGAATACATAAGTGTTTGCATAATAAAAGGTTATCCCAGTCTGGGGTGAAAGTACTGTGTAAGGGGCTGGAAATCCAGTGCAGCAGGTAAGGAGCTTGTCTTACATGTGACAGACCTAGAATGGATCTGCTGCATCACATATGGTGCCATGAACACTGCCAAAAGTAACTTCTGGGCACAAAACCAAGAGTGATTCCTGAGAACTGAGCCAGGCATAAGCCCTGAGCACAGCTGGTTGTGACTACCACCCTCACTCAAATTCTATAGACCTCAGACCTTACTACAGAATCATTCAATCAGTAAAGAGTATAATAATTTCACAAAAACCTAGGGAAAAATATGACCCAGTAATTTTATACTTAAAGCTGTCATTGAAGGGAAATAAAATACATTGTCAAACACACAAAGCTCTTAAAAAGAATCAATTCAGTGACTGCAATCAGTCAAGCATGAGATATAACAAGCACTTCTTCAAATCACTTTAGAAAGCAGGGTTAAGATATTTTAAATGTTTCACATTATGGAAAATGTTAGAAGATACAAGAGAAATCATGCATTATCAAAGTCATGTTTAATCAAATATATGGAATGAAGAACATGATGCTCAATACTAATAAAATGAGAGGCCAGAAGGATGGTAGATCCAGTGGGTAGGGTGTTTGCCTTGCATGTGGTCGACCTAGGTTTGACCCCCCAACAACCTATATGGTCCACTGAGCACAGCCCGGAGTAATTCTTGAGTACAGAGCTATGATAGCCCATGCAAATGTCTAGGTGTGACCTCAAAAATAATAACAATAATAAAATGACTGAATAAAGAAGAAAATTAGTTCCAGTTAGAAGAAACATTAATACTTTGTAGGAACAAGAAATTTAGCCAGGGTAAAAGCTAAACCAAAGAACAATAGTTGTAGGGAATAAAAGTAGATCGTTCCTTCTAAGACATATTAGGATTCTTTTTACAGAAATATAGATCAGAACAAGAAAAGACGGCCAAAGAAATCCATAGGGAAGAAAAGAAGATGGGAGCTGTCACTTTCCTCAACTTCAAACTGTGTTAGAAAGCGGCAGTAATTAAACAGCATGAAACTGAAATAAAGGCAGATCCTCAGATCAAAAATAGAATTGAAAACCCAGAGAAACACCTAAGATATATGGTCAACTACTCTTCAATAATGGAACAAAAATTATGAAATAGAGCAGGGAAGGCCCTTCAATAAGTAATGATGAGAAAACTGGTTAGCCACATGCAAAAAAAAAATGAACTACACGTTTTTCTAACACTGCTAACTGGTCAAGTTAAAATGAATTAAAGACCATTATAGCAGACCTGAATTCATACAATACACAGAGAAAAACATAGACAGAACTCTGCATGATGCTGAAGCTAGAAGCATCTTTAAGGATGAAATTCCACTAACTAGACAAATGCAAACAAAGATAAACAAATGGTACTATATTAAATTAAGAAGCTTCTGCTCCACAAAAAGAAATGATTACCAGAAAACAGAGTCAGACCACAGACTGGGATAAACTATTTGTCCAATGCTTATCTGATACAGGGTTTACATAGATTATAAGTTACATAAAATAATTGTAGAACTTTACAAGGAAAAACACCAAACCCCTCAAAAAATTGAAATAACCAATAAAGAGAAACTTTCTCAAGGAAGACATACAAATCGTAAAAAACATATAAAAATGTTTCTCTGTAGCATAATCATGAAGGAAATGTGAATTAAGACAACAACGGAGTATCACCTCACACCACAGATGGACACTCATCAAAAAAGAATAACAACAACAAAGAAAACGTGTTGTCATGTATGTGGTGGTAGATGTGGGGTCTGCTTCACAGCTGGTAGGAATGTCACTGGCCCAATATTTTGGAAGGCAATATAGACAGTCTCAAACAAACAAACAAACAAACAAACAAACAAACAAACAAAAATCCTGGAATTGAGCTTCCATGTGGCCAAGTAAATATACCACAAGGCACAAAGGCTCAAAAACATGCAGCAGAGATATCTGTACTCCTAAACTTATTGGGGCATATTCACAAAAGTCGAAATCTGGAACAACCCTAATACTGAATAACAGATGACTGGATAAACTGCAAATTGGTGCAGTAGACACTATGGAACACTAATCAGCAATAAAAAATGTGGTGTGCAATTTGTTTCTATGTGCATAGATCTAGAGTTTATCATGCTGATTGAAATGAATCCTAGGAAGAGTGACAGACATCAAACGATCTAATTCATTTGTGGGTTATGAAGAAACATAGTAGGGCGATAACTAATGCCCAGAGGCAATAGAAGCTAATAAAATAGCAAGAGAAATGGTCCTTAGTAAGAAATTTTCCACTCTGTGGAACAAGGGGAATAGGTGAGGGAAGGGATGGGCCATAATGAGAGGATAGAAAGAAACAGTCACTCTGGACCAGGACTAGATGTTGAAGAAAGGTAACATGACAAGGGAAGATGACCAGTCAATAACAATACTGCAAACACAATGTATGAAAAGGGAAACAAATTAAAGAAGTGCATGTTATAGAGGTTGAGAGGAAAATTGGGGGCTATGGCTAAAGGAAGTGGACACAGGTGAAGAGAACAGTGTTGGAACATTGTATGCCTGAAGTCCAATCATGAGTAACCTTGTAACTTTATATTTCCTAGTAATCCAATAAAACAATAAAAAGGTAAAAAGAAAATATTTAATATCACCATATTTTGTGCTTTTAAAAAATCGGTGCCATTTCTATTATTGTCCAGATTTCAAGGTGGTGTAGAAGGTGGTGATGCGACACATCCAGGTGCACAAGTCTTTAAGTGCTGGTGCTTTACATATGCCCTTATTTGAACACATATTTCAGTCATCATTTTTCACGCATCCTCATCATGGCCTCACTCCTGTTGCTGGATGTTTTGAGTATGTTATGAAAAAAGCCCACTTCAGCTCAAAACTGGATTGTCTAATGTGAGGATATATTGAATTTGAGAATTTTGGCAATTAAAATATTGAAAGATATATCCAGATAGTTCTGCTTTGAACAGTGGACAGTTCCATAGTAATTAGAAATAAAGATGTTAAACTTTCCCATATACACATGCACATTCATATTTATATATTAATACTTAGAAACTTGTGTGGCACTGATGATATTCTTCCATGTAAAGGAAACATACTTTTGAATCACTAAATTTTCACTTTTCATGAAGTTGTGTATTGTGAATTTGTTTGTGATATTTTAAATAAGTTTCACTTGATACATCCAGCATTGAGTTTCCATACTGGAGGCGATCAGCGTCTAGCATATGGTCCACAAGATACAAAACTGAGCAGGATTCAGCTTCACAGGCAAGGCAGCTGGGGGATCTGACAGTTCTTTTCCAAATTACTCATCATGTTTTGAGTTGCTGCTAGGGAAAAATGTGTTGCCCATCTCCAAAATAGATGTTCTTTTTTATTTTAAGCTTGGGGAAGGCTTCCAATTGAAAATAAGACAGATGGTTATAGGAAGCAAGATATTTATCCCTATTTAGACCATTTTCTTCTGTCAGTTCTCTCCTCGGAAGAGTTTCGCAAATAAACAAATGAATTATTTTCAGTACTAATAGTTAACTTTATCCTAGAATTGACTGACTTTTCTTAAAAAAATACCTTTGGAAAAATAAACTGTCAAAACTGCAGGCAGGTCTGGTAGGGCTTTTTCATTAGTAAGTGGCATCTATTTAGATTTTATGGTAACCTATAAGTTACGGAAATCAGGCCAGTGACTCTTTTGAGATGTTAGTGGCAAGCAGATAAGTGAACTCTGCTAAATACTTCATTCTTGAGGAAGCCTGTGATTTTTCTGTTTTTACTGGCATTTCCTATACTTGGTATCTAAATCAGGAATTGTTTCCATATTCTCCAAGTTATAGTGCAGAAAATGTTTATTCCAACTCCACATATAGAGAGCTGCCAATTATTTAATACAAACGCAGCTTGCAGGAATTATATAATGGTATAAATCCCAGTTTGTAGGTTTATAGTAATTTTTAAATGGGATTTTCCACATAGAATATCAAGTTTCAAGTAATAATATAATAATTGCATTCTCAACTCTGATTATTCTAGAATCTGCATACATTTCTAATTCTATTTGGAAAGCTTTAAAAAGAAATACCTGTGAAGTTCATCTAAACTTTATATGTTTGGTACAAACCCATCATGTAATTTATGTTGGAATTTAAGCTAGATTTCTCGCTCTTTAGTGTTGACATTACTCAGTAGACTATCTTTATGCAGTTACTAAGAGCTTCAAGTTGAAAACTAGCTGTTTAATTCCCTAACAAATGTTAATGTTAATGTAATTCTTTATTTTAAATGATTCATCATTTTTACTTTCTGTTTTATGATAAAAATAGAAACATCTATAGTTTATAAATTAAAATTAAGGCAAAAGTATACACATATATAAAGAACATAATCTAATTTCCTCATTATCTGTCCTTTTCTTTTTTGGTGATGCAATAAAAACATATATAACATTCAGTTTCCAAAACTAATAGTAGCTGTCAAGTTTCAAGTATAGTTTCTTATATTTCTGAACATTGTCATAAGTCATTTGAGATAGATTTATGAAATGACAGCTTTTACCAGAATAAATATGATGTGTCAAGATGCTATTGTTTAGTGCTAATCCAATGGGAATCAAAATTTTTCAAGCATGAAAAAAAATTGAAATAATTTTTGAAATGCCTTACAAGTGACAAATTCAATCCAACCTTTCAATACTCTCCATACAACAAATTTCTACCAAATTATTTTTTCTTTGAAGTTTTTACATATACTGGAAATTGTTAGCATATTGTCCTACGTTCTAGAGTCTTGTGAGAGCATATAAATCATGTGCTCATAGTTTATCAGCAAGGTTTCTGTATCTAAATACATAAACTTTAATGTAAAATTTCCTATTAACTAGGAAATGTGTTGTTTTATTCATTCCCAGTCTCTTCTTATTCTCAATGCTATGCTATATGCAGTTAATACTAATATGCATTATAAAGTATGAAAAATAAGGTATAAAATTGTGAATTAGAATATTGGATTGAGGGAGCTAGATCAGTAGTAAAAGGAGCATGCTTTGCATGTGCTAGGAACTGAGTAGTTTTCTAGAGCACTTCCAAATATGAACCTGGAGACAGTACCCATGATGTTTCACCAGCACCTCAGGACCTGAGCAGGCCCTAGTGCTGAACTGTCTACCTCAGTTGGCCAAGAGTCACTGGGAGTGGCCCAAATCTCCTGGGAAATTGCCTGATCCTCCCAGAAAAATTATTATAATGATTTTCTAACAAAACAACAAGTTGTAACATAGTCATTATGTTTTAAGAAAATATGTCCCTGCAGTTTATTGTAGTCCATGATTGTAACCCATGATTATACCTCCAAATACTAATATGCAAAATAATGTCTCAGAAATTAATATGTTAACTAATGTTTCCCTAAAATCCATTTTTATCACATGTGATCAATCTTTGAATTGAATTTATGCCTATGAAAGAGGTGATAAATATGGAGAAAGTAGGAAGTAAGGATCAAGGATCGTACAAACTTTACAAAATAGTGATGGTCAGGCATAAGGCTGCAGGAATTTAAAGTAGGAACCTAAGCTATTCACGTCTTTGCTCCCCATGTATGAATATACAATATAACAATAGTGATGACTGTTAAAATAATGAAAATATTATGTTTATACAAATATCCGTTACAGACCAGAAATATAAAAACTTGTCATTGAGAAATAATTTAAAGTTATATATAAGATTTATAAAACTGTGTGTCAAACGGAATGCTATTAAAGTATGTATGAAAATAACAACAAACTAAATTTCATTCATCTATCCATCAATTTATAAATTCGTTAAACTCATTTACTCATTGCACAATTATCTGCCAAAATTCATTTGAATTAAATACAATTTATTAGTAGAAAAGTTAGAATTAAAGAATGCGGAAAGGTTATTAATAAATTTGAAATTTATCTTCAAAATAGTCACAAATAATTATCACTTTCAATTGTTACAAGCACAAACTGTTAACTTGAAATCTGCAAAGCCAGATGAAGGATGAGATACATTAAAACCACAGCATTTACATGCAAAAAACTCAGCTCATTCGTTCATCTTTTTCTTGTTATAAGCACTTATTTAAAATACTTAGAAGAAATCTACCTAGTTTAGGAAGCCATGCTAGAACTCTGAGCATTTCCAAATAAAAGAGGTATACAATGCAGCAGGTCTTTCTTAATTTAGTTAATAAGCTTCTCTATTAATAAATATCAAACATAATACTTGGTTATAAATATAAGAAAATGGAAATATTTTTCCTTAAGAAAAATTAGCAATTCCTATGATAATACATGAAAATTATTGCCTACTTAGTGCTAACTAGCAAAAGTCATTAGGGAGTGGTTTGTCTAAATGATGGGGAAAAAAAGAAAACAAAAACTGGAGCAATGGCAAAGCACAGGCCCCTCAGGTAATCGTTTCGTATGGATGAACTCATGTATTCCATTGCATCAAGCCCCTACTATGCATGAGTTATGAAGCATCATACAAAGCCATGCTAAATGGATAGAAGGATGGCTACTTACCAACAGGGCGAGCTGTAGACATTACAATGGTGTGGTGATAACATAAAAAGAAATTAAAAAAAAGAAAAGAAATTATCAGAATACATGATGTGTAATGTTACATTTAAGTATGGACAGTAGAATGATTTCTAGTCTCTTAACTCAAATATGAACAGGATGCCTGAGTTTGATAAGAACTGAAAGTTGCAAACATCATTCTAAGAAAATGATTATCTTTGCACTCCAATATTGACTCAAAGCAGTTGAGGGCGATTTTATGCTCTCTTGTCATGCATTGCTACAGTCATTTCACAGACACTTTTAGAGTTAAGCAACCTTGTATTACACCAAAGTTAAGAACCTGATGAATATAACTATTCAAGTCACAGAGTAGCAAATGTCATGTCAATACAGGAGAAGGCCTCACTGTCTGATTTAAATAGCAATTGGATTTTAAGCATGGTTAGTCAGGTCCATTACAAGGGCTACAGGAAAGCCCCCTGACACTGCTTTTCAGCCAGTAATAAGTTAAGATCACATCACTTTTCATCCATGGACAGGGTGGATGAAAACACAACAAATAGGTTGGAACGTCCATGGAGATTTCAACTGAGTAGCTCCCTAACTACTGTTAAGCTGGTTTCCCTCCACTTGTTTTGGGGGAGAGAGGAAAAGAAACAGTGACTGACAAGTTGATTCTTCCTCACAATAAGAACGGTTTTCAAACAGTGACTTCAACAAATTATTTTATTTGTATTATTCCATAATTTTCAATAACCAAAATGAAGCATATAGGCAGCTTCTGTTATGAATGCACAGAAATTATAAGATATATATATATATATATATAAGCTTAATAATACCTACTTTAAAAAGGATGATGTCAAATCAATTTAGGAATAAAATACTTTGTATAAATGCAGTTAATACATAAGAAACATATGCCTCCATCATGCAATTGTGAGAGAAATTCATTTAGTAGCATTTGAAGTTTTATGAAATCTTCCATTCAAAATATAAATTTACTTGACACGTGTTTATCCTTATCTCAGTGAATACAACTCTAATATACACATAGTGTGATAGAACATACAGGTAGTTTTTTATTCTCTCTGAGAAGAGTAAAATGTATATAACATGGGAATCAGACTAAAGGAAAAATGTACACAAAACATTTAATACTTCAGAAAAAGTTAATATATTTCTTATAAAGTTAGTATACAGCAAATCCAAAATAAAAGAAGACTTTATTTTAGACTGCTTTATGGTTTGACTAATGATTATTTGTTTACTCACAGCCATAGTTGAACAATTGAAGAAGGGGGATACAAATGAATGAATATGTAGATAATGCAGTTTAGGTTAACTCATTTTGAGTTACTCTGTTAACTCATTTTGAGTTACTCTGTTAACTCATTCTGAAACCATTTTAGAAGACCTAGTATTGGATAACTATTTTTTTAGAATATAAGTGCTAGAAGATCTATTGTCATCAAGATACTTTTCTATTAGTTTTCCTAATTCACTCCCAAAAGGAGCAACTTGTAGTGGAGATGCCCTGAGTCTTCTCCCTCCAATGGTGCTGGAAGACAACTGGGGCCATGCCCACTGGCCGCCTGAGTCATGAGCTCCTAAAGATAGAAACCAGGAGCTCAAACTCATGGTTCTTCACATACTAAGCATTTATTCCATCACATACTATCTCCCCAGTCTTGTTTTCAGTCATGTTTATGAAGTAGGTAATAATACATCTGTTTCAGATTTTAACAATAAAACTCTGTTTTCAAAATGTCCCAAATGGCTAAAGTGAAATTAATCAATTGCCAGTAGAACTGTTGCAATGAAATCTTTTTTTTTATTTTATAGAAGTTTTTGTCCTAGAAAAAATGTATGCAACAAGTAACCAACATGTGGATCTTTTCAAAATCAGCAAATTAAACAGTGTCCCTGTACTAAATGAGTGACAGCAGATGTGGCCTTTGTGTGGGTTGGCCCTGGTCTAATAGAACAATCCAGAGAAGTGCTAAGTATTTCATTCATGTATGTTCTCTTGAGAAGCCCAACTGTCTTTCTAATGAATACAAAAAAAGTAAATGTTCTACCCCACAACATATTATATGAAGATATCTTTTTCTTGGACCCTTCTTGTTTTAGGATTTCGCTCACTTTAAGAGTGAGAGATAAATATGTGCTACAAGGATTCAATTATCTAATCTATCTGCAGGACACAGCTTAAGAGAAAGGCTTTTCAAGGCTTGCTGATTTTGCTTTTATTCCTATTAAAAACAAACAACTATTGTTTTTGCAAGTTAACTTCAAATATCCATATACAAGGAGGAGCAGCCTTCCTTATAGGAATTTTTAAGCCTCAAACTTCCAACAAATTACACAAACAATTAGCTGGGAAGGATCATAAAGCAAATGTATCTCCTCAAACATCCTCCACCCAAGCACTAAAAGTATTGGAGGAAACTTGCTGTTTCTATAAACAAGCAACTCCTACATTTTCTCACCGTTTGTTTAGTCAGCAAATATTTTTGAATGAAACATTCCTTGGCTGTTGGTTTAGATCCCCTGTCCACCCCAATAATTGCAGAAACATATAACAAAAGACAAACAAACTTTGGTGGGGTGCAGTGATGCAATTTGATTCAAGGAAAAAATATCTGCAAAAGATAACCTGCATCATAATGCACATTCACACAAATGATACTGGATTACTTAATAACAGTGTCTTTAGCAGCTAGCTTATTGATTCTGCCTAAATATGCTTTATGTCAAAGTACAGATGAAGATGTTTATCCTGGAGAAAATGGACTCAGGAGAAAAGGAATGAGGTGATGGACAAGTATAAAAATTGGCAATTTTTTTTTTCAGGAGCTCAGGGTGCATGTGTCCTAGTAGTTACCTGGAAAAAAGAGGGAGGGATTTTTACGATTTGATGCCCAAGTCATAGATCTGAAAAAAAAAATTCTTCGCAACTGTAGGATCAATTTTTAGAGTCTCTGACATATTTTTCTCTGATATAAACTCCTGAAAATACTTCTAATTCTACTTCACTTGCACAAGAGCAAGAACATGGCTAAAAGAGGGTGGATGTAACTGAGACGTGGAAGGGCACGGGGACGTTAGTTTGGATGGTAGAATGAAGGTTGGAAAGATAAGGTTCTGCTTCTCTATTTGAGGGCCTGTCATGAGGTATGCCTGAGTAATGGCTGACTTGAAACTACTAGTTACCTCACACTATAAAATTTCTTGTGGATCAACATGTTCACCAGGAAAATAGTTCATTTGTCTTAGCTCACTGTGGTGAAAACTAATGTTTTCTTTCATTTACAACCCATGCCAGTGAGTCCATAAACAAACATTATTTAAGGAGAAAGTCCATGATTACCAGGAAGTAAAAAAATTACAGTAGTTGTGCTGATTATTTCAATTATTTAGGGACAATGAATTTCATAAATCACTCTTTATGTCAGATGTTGTCAGTGTGGAAACATTTTTTTGGATATCCACTTTTCAAATTTAAAAAAAAAGTGGTGTCTTTTTTTTCTACAGAGCACTTTTGCAATGCTGAAATGAAGAATAATTTTAAGTCAGTATTCTAGGAAAGCAGGCTATGAAAAACAAGCTAGTGATGGCATCCGAAGCGAAATATCTTTGAAACTAGTGCTATTTAAAATTAGTAAATACTTCAAAGTGTAGTTCAGGGCAGTAGATAAATATAACATAATAAAAAGTTCAGTTTGACATTTGCATGAAAATGTAAGATTAGTTCAAGGCATTTCTATTTTTTGCAATTTGTGTTTATCCAAAACAATCATTAGAAGTAGCTTTCCTTTGAGCATGAATATGAAGGCAATTTTATTCCAATTTATTAAAAATAAAAATAAAATCTAGAAAACTTAATACAATAATAAAACAGTTTATACTACTACTTGTTTAAGACTCTGTTTACCAATTGATCAAATATCACTGTGAAATATTACTCTCCTAGTTCCAATACTGCTTCACATGTAAAGTCTCTTACCTCTGACTGTGAGGGTAGCAGAAGCTTCCACTTTGCCAACTCGATTCTCAGCAATGCACATGTAAGTTCCTTCATCCGTGCTCAACGCCTTTTTAATTCTCAATGTATAATCATCTTTGATGTCATACCTGTTTAGTACATGAATTGGTTTCATCAAATATTTTTATATTTGACAGTTTGTCATCTTTGAATGAAAATGATAGCAAATGCCCATCTTTGAATTTTTTTTCATATGATTATTTTAGTTAAAAATGGTCAAATACACACACAGTGCTTCAGTCATAAACTACAACTGCTTGCATAAAAGCCATTGCTAATAAGAAGCTTATTAATTTCATCCCTACTTCCCAGCTGCATAGCTGTTATCTATATTTTCATTTGTATATAAGTCATGCTGCTTCAAAATCATCAATGTCATTATTAGCAATTTGATTTTTCTTTGGCAACACTTAAGAAAATAATACTGCTCATTTTCTTGGTGAGAGGCTATTATTTTTAAAAGTTACAATGCTTTTACCCATATGATTTATCTTTGGACATTTTGTATACAAGAGCTGAAATCTATTAAAAGAATATTTTTTCTTATTTGTTGAAAAACTGAACAAGCAGGCATCATTATAAGAATAAAAGGAGGTAGGATGTTTCTAACTTGCAATACAAACTTAAAATATCAACATACTCTGCTGCAAACGCAATTTCTTTCAGATATGCTGCTATCATTTTTAACAAGTAGATTAACAAAATAATCCAGAAAAGCTACAAAATTTTTCTGAAGTACTAGCATTAAGAACATATACTTATTAGATTCTTAAGTCTTATTACACAAGCCAACTAATTATCTTTGAATTCTTAAACCCTTGATCTTTTCATTTGCACTGATTTAAATTCTCAGACATATTTTGTTCTAACTTCTGATTTATGCTGCAACGATTCATCATATATACCACACTGATCTCTATTTAAAAAATATTATTTTAATTTGCTTTATTTGCAAAAGAACAGAAAGTGACTCTTGCTTTCAGAAAAAAAGAAACAAATTTTCTAGATTTACACTCGAGACTACTATAATCAGATATCTTTTACTTCTAAATTTAACTAAAATATTCAGTTTTATACTACTATAGTCAGGCAACATTATATATTCTCAAAATATAATGAGAAACATATTTATATGTTTTTTCATAAGAAAAGTATTCAGAACTGCAGAGAGAATATGGAGGGTAAGTTGCTTGCCTTCATGTGGTTGAACTGTGTTCTCTCCTCTGCTCCGTACATCTACCCGCCATTCCTGTCTTATGTGCTTCCGCCCCTAAACAGATTTTTTAAAAGTGGTCCGTGAAAAATCAAAATTGGGCAAGAGAGACTGTGTGGCAGGTCGTGTACTCTCTGTGTACTAAACAGATTTAATTGCCAGGTTCTGTGTACTAGCAGATTCAATTTTCAGGTTCAATTCCTGGCACTGCAAATGATCCCCAGTAGTGACTCCTCAGTAAGACCCAGAAGTAAAGCATAAACACCGCCAGGTGTGGCCTTTCCCCTAAAATCATAGGTTTCATAGTATGTAACCCCCAATAAGTGGAGTTTGATTTCATTAAACACTTCAAGTTTAAAATAAAATTTAAATAGTGCAAATTAAAGGAAAGAATAAAATGTGCACATATTTTGTATCTTATTGTACTGCCCTCTGCAATTATCTAATCTGTTACAAATTATATGTGTAAACAATACACATGTACATAAATATTATTATTACCTTATTTTCATTTATTGAGTTATCAGGGATATAAGTAACTGGACAATTTACTCTATAACTTTGTGCTTTCAAAAATATGAACTCTTTCTTGGGAGGAACACATTGAATTAATATTAGCTGCTACAAAAAAGAAACTTCATTTCAAAATACCATGGTATTACAAACATATAGTGAATGAAATACATTGGAATAGGTAAAGCAAATGTAAGTAAGAAAAGAGAACAAGGTAAAACGGTGCTTTCTTAGAGCTTCAAAATATGGCAGCTACAGTAGATTCACATCAAATGCCTTGCTAAAATTGGGTCAGAGTGATAGGGCATTTGCCTTGCATGTAGCCAGATAGGTGTTTGATCCCTGGTATCCCATATGGTCCCCCAGCACCTCCAGGAGTAATTCTTGAGTGCAGAGCCAGGAGTAACCCCTGGGCATTGTTGTATGTGACACAAAAAAAGAAAAAAAAAGTCTTGCTAAAACAATGATAGTCAAATACAAATGTGCACAGTATTCTCAAATATATACTCTTGTTTAATCTTATAACACTTCTGATAGTTAAAGGAGGACGTTAAGTTTCTACCATTTTAAAGTTTAGAAAGTTTAGACATACAAAATGCACTGTGAAAAAAGTTGTTATACTTTAATATAACATGGTTGACAATATCTGAAGAATTATTATTAATTTTATTTCCTGCTGATCAAGATGAATTACAAGCTAATAAGTGTAAGAAATAAAGTTTATGAATTTGAAATCTTGCTCAAAGACATATTAACTGCAATGGATATTATTTTCTACAAATGTGAAAAACATAAATTCATAAACATGGAAATACTCTGAAAGGGGGCCGGAGCGAAGCCCAGCGGGTAGGGCATTTGCCTTGCATGCAGCCAGCCTGTGCCGGCCCTGGTTTGATCCCCCGGCATCCCATATGGTCCCCGAGCACTGCCAGGAATAATTCCTGAGTGCAGAGCCAGGAGTAACCCCTGAGCATCGCTGGGTGTGACCCAAAAAAGCAAAAAAAAAAAAAAAAAAGAAAAGAAAAGAAAAAAAGAAATACTCTGAAAGAATCTTTGTTAAAAGGAGGAGAAGAAGGAGAAGGAGAAGGAGAAGGGGAAGGGGAAGGAGAAGAGGAAGAGGAAGAG